>JARFTM010000255.1:0-37210 GCA_030278935.1 Trichoderma polysporum | reverse complement strand
AGATGACGAGACATGTGGATATCTTGTTTTTTTTTTTTTTTTTTTTTTTTGGTTCCTGAGAAAATAATGTTCCGATATGTGAAGAGGTGGTATAGAATTTTGGACGGAGCATTGAATGGGCATATACACCTAAGGAGAAAAGAGGTTGGAGTTAGCATTTGATGTACGTTGCCATGATACCTATATCTTGCGTTATAGCAGGAAAAAATAATAAAGTAAAAACCTTTTTGTATATCAACTTGCCCAAACTGTTTGCAATGAGCGTGAAAAAAGTGCATCATCACTAAGTGATTGAAGAGATAATAATGGCTTCATTATTCATGTATATTTTCATATCTTCATGTCATGATCATTCACATCTTTGGGGATGTATCCAAACATGCCATCGCTTTATAACGCTCAAGTGTCGCTTATGCCATCAAAGCAATATGTTTCAGCTCACTGCTAACTGTTAGTCATCTGAATCTCGGAATAACAAAGGGGGAGTAATATATATATATATATATATAAAAGCAATCACTCACTCTTGCACCTGGTATCCAACCTTGGTAGGAGGATACTGGGCTTGCTCGCCCTCATCGCGTCCCAGCTTAGCCTGCTCCTCACGAACTTTCTTCGCCCTCTCAGCCAGCGCAGGCACGGGCGCCAAGTCAAAGTCCGAATTCAGATGCCAAAACAGCGTGCTCGAGATCCTCACCAGCGGACGGTCCGGGAACTCGACTTTGCGCTTCTCGATGGTCTCGAGGGTGCGCTCGTTCACGACGACCTCGTGGTACCCTGCCTTGATGAGCCCGCCGGTGATGTACTCGATCTGCTTGCCGGCCTGGACGAGGAGGTAGTTGCCCGGCGGGATCTTGACGGGGATGCGGGAGCCCGTGTTGCGCGCCCAGATGTGGAGGCCTGGGTAGCGGGAGCGGCCGTGGATGGTGAGGAAGTTGAGGTCTGTGTGGAAGCCGGCGAGGATGGTGTCTTGGGAGCCGTATTTGGTGAGGTCGGAGGCGGTCGGGGCGAGGAGATGGGGGCTTGGATGGATGTTAGTTTTATTTGTGTAAAGGGAGAGGAGAGGATAAGGGAGAGACGGACCCGTAGCGGCCGGCGGTGCTGAAGTGGTCGGCTTCGAGGCCGAGACCGAGGGCAGCCATTTCAGATAGTTTGGAGACGCTTTATGTTGTTAGTTTTTATGTCTAGGTTGAGATAGTTGATGGAGAGACTAACGCATTCTTCATAGAGCTCCCCCATTGGTTCATTGTTGGCGCCCATCGTCCCTTGATATGCGCCGCATCAGGCGTGATGTTCTCGGCGTTCAACCCCGGAAACTGCGTCTCATACGGTGGCAGCTCGACCATCCTCCAGAAAAATCGGCATTTGGGGTCTGGTGAATGCGCCGTGATGTCCAACGGCCGCTGGCTCGGGTCCAGTCTCGCGATGACGTCCAGGCACGGCTCGTCGACGGCGCATTTCGGCTTCTCGGTGTTTTCGAGGGTGACGCCGATCTGGTAGCTCAACTCGGGTCGCTCGTCGCGCTTGATGTCTTTTTCGGGCTGGGCGAAGTAGTCTTCCAAGAGGTCGAGGAAGGTGTTGTTGTCGGCTTCGGAGACGCGGGAGTCGTGGAGGAGGAGGGCGCCGTAGGTGATGAGGGCGGAGGCGGCGCGGGAGCATTCGGCTTGGACGATGGGCGAGGTTGGAGGATTGTTGAGGTAGACGTCCAAGTCGATGATGGGGAGGTCCATGGGGAGCTGTGATTCGGATGCCATGGTGGCGATGGTGTTGTTGCTGGGGATTATTCGCGCAGAGAGGATATCTGAACAAGAGACGAGGAATTGGAAAAAGAGACAAGGAAAGGGTGAATAATATTGAACAAGGCAGCAAATTTTTTTTCCTTTAGCGAGGTTCAACTCGGTTATCGTCCAAAGATCCAAATCTACCACTTGCAAGCTATAAAAGATCCATGTTCATACCAAAGTGGCATGAGGGGGAGGGGCTTCCAGAGCTAAAAGGCGGCCGGCAGCGTGATGCAAAAGTTTTAGCGGAGAAACAGGCCGGGGCTGGCTATCGGAGCCGGCCGATGAGGCCCGGAGGACGCCTTCAAGGCCCCGTATTGACGGAGGAAAAGACACCTGGAGAGGATTTCAAGACGTAAAAATATCCACTTGCGGTTGAGAGAGTGGAGATGTAGAGTTTTTTTTTCTTATATTTGCTGAAGGAAGCTTGTGATTTTAAGATTGTGGGTTGAAGGTTCTTGAGCTTTTTACGGCTGTCGAGGAGAGCAAGGATCAGAGGGCTCTTCAGCCTCGCTTGTATGAGCCGATCCTAGTCGAATACCACCTGCAGGCATCTTTGTTTGCCACGCAAAGAGTTTACATTACATACAAGTTCATGCAAGACATGAAAATCATTTCGAATCCTTGTTGAAATATCGTTTTTTCATCCGGAATGTCGGACCGGTATTCCGGAGGACTCTCTCCAACCGGATGTCGTTCCTGTGCATTGCATGAAGCAAATTTTGTGTAACGCGAGATGTGATATCTAGGGGTTCGTGATTTTGGATTGGTAGAAGCCCCTGTAGTTTTTATGGTGCTTGGTGACGCAGGAGATGTGTCTGTGACGGGGAAGAGAGTTGATACATCCGGTGTCTGCGAGGAACACGTGGATGCAAGGGTTTGATGAAACATGGTTGTGAGGTATAGGTACTTTGGATTCTTTGAGGGGCGAAGTACTTGTAAGTCGGTTATATCCTGTGATTTATTGCTGGGGTAGGGCTATGGAGAAAAAGGTGCTGAGTATTGTGCATGGACAGCTTAAACGCTGCAGCCACAGTGAAGCTGTAATTTAGTGGTGATAGACATGGTTATGGCGTTGCAGCTAGTTCTCGCCAGTTTTGAGTAAGTATTCTTTGGAATAATCGCTGGGGTATAATACATGGCAGTGAATTTAACAAAATATAGCTTCTTTCACAATTTTCCAGCTTAATTCAATTAGACACAAGTCGATCTTGAAGATCCATACAAAGTAGGTAGACGATAAAAATTAGAGGTGGCAGACGCTATCCAGTCTTGGCACTACGATAGGCTTAGCTCAGCTCTTATCTTTCTTTCCTCCCGCGCGTCGATCAACACGAGCTAGAAAGCTTCCATTGAAACTTTTAACCTGTCGAACTTCGAATTTCAACTTGCGACACCTTCAACCACCAAATTCGCACAATGGAGCAGTTTCTTCTTCAGGCCCAGCACTCGGGGTCAGTCACCCATGCCCACACTTTTTTGTTCCCGCAATCGGCCACGGAGCTGGCGCGAGAGGTTCGCATCACTGTCGCAATCGTTGCGTTTGCGTGGGTTGCTGTCACGGCTATCAAGCAGTTTGGCTGGAGGAATCACGGGACAAGATGATGGAATAGCTTTGGAAGCTTTGATGTTGAATGTAAGATGGACCTGGAATATCCAAATTTTCTCTATTTCGTGGATTGAAGGCTAATTGAAGCTTCGCTCTAGAGATACATATGATACCCACGATACATTTAGAACTAGACTATTGAGTTCCGACCTTATACATCAACCATTTCGACATAGATCGTAGACCTGAGAATTTATCTAATTATCACGATCCGAAACGTACTACATTCTCTGTCACACATGCGATGTTGAGACAACTCCTCAAGCTATAAGCAACATCTTTACGACGAGCGGCAGAACTTGCGCTTTCAACTTGAGCTTTCTTGCCTCTTGATCAACGATGGACTTGCAGTCCCTTCTCACTGACCGTTTGCGCAAGCCTCGGCCATACGGCGAAGCAATTAAGAATCAAGAGTGCCAATGCCCCAGCGCAATACAGCTATATTAATATCGGGGCGGCGTGGATTCTTGTTAGCTGAGGCTTGGATCAAATGAAATCTATTTTTCGGTGTCGCTCCGACGTAATCAACAGCGCACTGGATATTTTAGACGTTGTAATCTTTCTGAAACATGAGAAGCAAGCAGATTCGCCGCCAGCGAAACAAAATACACATCTGCTACAAGATTGGCCTTTGGCCTGCCGAGTGTCCACCGGTAAAAGGTCCTTGGCTGAGGTCTATGTTATCTGTAGCATTGCTAGAGACCAATACTGTATAGTGAAAAGTTATTTTGGATAGTAATAATATACTAGAACTTACAGCGCATCTAGTCTAATTCTCCGTCAAAATGATGGGCAACTCTGTATGCAACTCCGAAGTCGTTCGTATCACGAGACGGTGCATTTTGGTAGCTTCATCTGCACGCACGGCTTAAAAAAGTAGATCATAAAATTAATTGACGATAAATCTTTTCGTCTGGTAAAGCTATCGCAAAATGGTCTATGTTGAAGAGCTTTTGGAGTTGAGGGACTGGTTGTTGAGATGTTACTTTGGTGATGCTTGAAGCGAGGCGTGGAAGAAAACACCAAAAATAATGTGCGCGGGTTAATGCAGGCGACAATTGTGATAGAAAAGGTCGAATAAATCACCAGTAGATGGGAAGGAATGGTCAGATATGGGCTTCATCAGGCCGATACAGCTGGGTGGAGTGGCAGCAACTGGGCGGTGGCAACACCAAAAATCCAGCTGGCAAGGCGAAATGCGGTGGCAGCTGAGATCGGAAGACTGCTTGCAATAGCTAGAATAGCAGAAGAAACACCAAAGGCTCAGATAGCAAGATCAATTTGGTGATACCCAAGAGCCAAAAAGTTTCAAGATGATATCAAAAGGGCCAGATGAAAACACCAATATTGGGATGACAAGGTCCTACTTGGTGATAATTGGGATCTGAAAGTTGGACGAGATGGCAAAAAGGAGTAGATAAAAACACCAGGAAGAGGGAGAATGGAACGAATGTTGGTGACAATTAAGAGTCAAAAGGTTCAAGATGAAGGTGAAATGGTTAGATGAGAACACCAAAATCGCAAAGTTGGAGACGGTTTGAGCGAAATATTTTTCAAACGGCGAGAATTGCTGGATGAAAACACCAAAAATCTAGGTTAAATCTTCCAAAGTCAGGGTTACAATGACCAAATTGTCCATCTTTGAGATCAAAAGCGCCATGATCAAGGTATATAACCCTGATGAAGAGGTCAAAATGAAACTGAAAAGGCCCAGTTGGCCATGGGTAACCCAGATTTATTTTTCGATTATGGTATTGTTCAAGGGTTACAACACCCAAATCTTGATCAAAACCTTCAAGTTGGTTACAATTGGTGATGATTTCTCACAAATTGTAAGCAGAATGGTTGAATTTAGGCTTCATGAGACTGCAGTTTTCCAAGCTCTGGCTCTGGAGTCCTCCGATTTTCGGGTTTGCAACCCAGTAAAAGCATTGAGCATCGCGGTATAAGAAAACTGTTCCTCGCTTTTAGAAACTCTTATAGCGCGTAACTGCATAGAATTTCCCGATACAAAGATTGTGCACCTCGGTTGAAGAATCTCGATCGGCGCTTTTGGGATTCTAAGCTAGGTTGTTGTTTGACAGAGGGAATACAGCAGAGCCTTCCACAATGGAGCATTGGAGATTTGTATATGAAACGATTCAAGAGAACACTTATTGTTGGAATGAACTGAATAAAACGAATCTACTGTTTCCATTTCTGGTCTGCACAAAATACTTTGGACAGTCTCGGTGTAGACTCTGTGCTGACTACACTGTAAGTTGGGGATGCGCTACATCCATTATCAAGGAACAACAGAGCAACAAGACAATTATATTAAGTCTGTGGAAAAGACAAGCGGTAAAAAGAGTAGCTAATAACATTAATTGCAAAAACTTCCGCCCAAATGTCATGCAAGCCGCCTAATTGCAACCTTTAAAGATCCTGGTCACTACGAATCCTTCCGCCTGATGTGTGCGGGGCTGGTGGTTGACAACCAAAAGCTGCATCGGCGCAACATCATGTACCAGCGCTCCGTTCATCAACTGCGCTCCTTCGTTTCTCTATATAAGAGTCTATGTTAGAAAAGTTCAAGACATACCTGTTTCGAGTATTTCAACAATGAAATCATCGTTGAACCAGGTTTGCAGGCTCTGTACAGGGCTTTTTGAGCATGCAGCTCATCTCCTCACCTCCGAGTCAGAAGACGGGAACATATCAGATGATGTTTCTATAGAGTTCACAAAAGAAGATCATTCTCTGCTAGTTGCAAATAATATTGAAAAGTCGTGCCACATGTGCTCGCTAATAGCCCACGTCTTCCCCCATATCTTGGATCCGTTCGATGCTAACAGTCCCCCACAATGGGTGATGTGGGGAGAAAGGGAGGACCAATTCCTTGATCTTGGCTTTCAAATATTTAAATACGATTTTATTCAGGATCTCAGGATTCAGATGAGTACGGACCCCTCCCATTGAGCTTAATTAAGGCTGGCTAACCTGCCTCAGACAACAAAGCAGTTGTGAGCCTACACGATGCACCCTCCACTTGGTCGTTCGAGGCTCTACAGATTGTTCAAACTTGGATACAGAACTGCACATCAACCTCAACTACTCACAAACAATGCGCGAGGCCACTAACGAAGAAGCAGCTTCCGCTGCGACTTGTGGATGTAATACCAGATCAGCCAGTTCACGTCCACACCGGTAGCAGTATCACACGCGACGAGTTCCTATCGTTAGATATCGATTTGCCGTTACCAGCGCGCATCGTTGCTACTAGACATATGCCGCTGGATATCCGCTACATGACCTTGAGTCACCGATGGGGCAATTCGCCGAGCATCATTCTCAACTCGAAAACAGCACCGGCCCTCTTGAGTAGCAATATACCCTTAGAGCTACTCAGCTCCTCCAATGCGAAGTTGTTTAGGCATGCGATGTACGTCACCAGATGTCTCGGAATTCGCTATCTCTGGATCGATTCGATGTGCATCATGCAGGATGACAATGTGGAAAAGGGAAAAGAGATTGCTCTGATGGGAGAGATTTACTACAATTCCTCTCTCAATATATCTGCTACCGATTCTACTAGCGGGGCGGAAGGGCTAATCTTCCAAAGGGATACTTTGAAGACTATCCCATGTTCAACGGGCGATCTCGTCGCATTCCACAATAAAGTATTGGTAGAATCTGACGAGGGAGAGCTGAACAAGCGAGGCTGGGTCTTGCAGGAACGGATATTGTCGCCTCGAGTTCTTCATTTCACCAGAGATCAGATATTCTGGGAGTGCAACTCCCTCTTAGCATCGGAGATCCGGCCGGAGGGGGAACGTATAGATCCAACAAACTCCAAAGACATGAGAGGCATATTGAGTGCTTCGCACACAGCAGCTCTGCCAGACGATATGATGAAAGCATTATGGTATGACGCCGTGCGTCAATACTCTGCAACTTCTTTGAGTTTTCCTGGGGATCGGCTACTCGCAGTGTCAGCTCTTGCTGAGAGATACTCAATTGTCGGTGAGCAGTCGCCAGAAGACTATGTTGCCGGTATATGGAAGTCTCATCTCCCGTTGGCTCTGGTTTGGCGCAGAGTTCCCGAAATAGCTACACAGTCTACCTTTCAGCAGAACACAACACAAGAGCAGATAGCGCCAACGTGGTCATGGGCTGCCTTGACATGTGCTATCGAGTCAGCCGATATGGACAACTTGCATGCAGATGTAGTCTTGTTAGATGTTAGCATTCAACGAAGGTCAGCCAATCTATTTGACGGACTGTCTAGCTGTCGGTTACGTGTCCGGGGCCAGATGTGCAAAGTTGAACAGGACCCTGAAGCTGCTGGCCTTGAAATAACTTGGGATATACCTACGACGTGTGGGAACAAAGGATCCAATCTAATTTTACTCTTTGTTGCACATCGCCGGTTTAAGAGCCGAAAAGACATGAGAGGTCTTTTACTCCGAAGGACTAGCGAGAAAGGCCAATATACGAGGGTAGGCGCATTTTCAACAAGCAACTTTGACATTGAGGGAACATATGTGGAAGAGGCACTTGCGGGAAATACGCAGAGTCTTGAGGAAAGCGACTTCTTAGAGCTACACAATAGTGATGGCTATACTGTTGAGATCATATAAATAGAGTGAGTGAGCTTGGTCTTGCTCTAATACAAGTGTGGAATTTTGATACGCCACTGCTATTTCTACAATGAGGGGTGGATAGTGTGGATCTCGTCCCCCGGAGATGAGAGAGCCACGCTTAAGATTATACACACACTTTGCTTCATCTAGTGCTAAATTAAGACGGCAATAGACTAGATGGGCAATTGCTTGTCTGCTTTTCCTATTTGAGCAAATGGAGTAGGTCTTTCTGCATAGAGTAGCGGTAGGTCGATCGAATTACCTGCATCATCCAAGAGACTGCTCAAAATGAAATGAAACACCAGCAGTCATCGCTCGAAGTTTACACTTGCAAAGAGTAAGAAAGGACAATAGAGGCAAAGAACCGTGTTGAGAAAGATGATGTAGTTTTTTTTAGTAGTTTTTTTTTGTTATTGTGTTTCTTGACTGAAACTCTGCCGAATTGCAGGCCCATTCCGCATCATTGCTTACCACATCGTTGCTCACCACATCATTTATGGATGTGGTCGCAACCCTCGGTAAGCTCGCTTAGTGCCAACAGACTTGCGGAGACACATAGAGGCGCTTGAGTCTTCGTATCCAGGCGGAGAAATCTCAGCAAAATTCACCGGCAATTGATTTATGCAACATGTCTCGCATTGATAATACATACGCGAATCATTCTGTCAGGCATCCGAGATTGACAGGCTCTTCATAACGTGGACTCTGGGTTTTGGTCGCCCCGACACCACTACTGAAAGCAAGTACAGCTGTTCTGATACATGGAATTGTTTTGAGTTCATTGCCGAAAATCATTGGTTACAAATTCTTTGGTAATGCAAGGAATAAGCACTTGTCTAGCGAGGTACTCCATAGTCCCAGGGCCCCTTGGGTTCCTCGTCCAATGCCACAACAGAGTGACAACTCGCTATCACAACGGATGGAGCATATCCATCAATCAATAGTCTTGGTCAAGTCATACTGACTAGTTATAGCGATGACTACTTCTCGTGGCATGTTGAGAAATTATTAGCAACAGCATGGGCTATGTCACCATCGCTGCTGGCGATCTCTTTCGTCGGCGTTCTACACATGGCAGTCGGTTGCAACCTCGGCAGTGACTACGTCGTGGATGGTTGTAAAGCAAAGCTTCAACAAATGCCAAAGTTCACGATGAAGGCATCTTATGTTCTAGAGGCGTAACTGCACTTTAAAATATTGTAACACTTACTGAAGCCAAGTTGAGACCAATAGCGTGGTAAATGAAGCCGGTAATATTCTGCTTTCCCATGTCATTTTACATCATCTTCAGTTCGTATGAAATATTCCAAATCTACGGAGTAGATGCAGCCCTGCTGGCTATGCGGTGTGAGAGGCACTAGTTTAATCACGGACCTGAGGTTCAATACGAAGGAAGCCAAAGACTCCGGCGTGATACAAGGGGGTTGAAGTGATCTGGTATAAAGTAGCCAAGTACAAATAAGAAGCTGCGTCTCTTGTGGTATCTCAACTACATATATAAATTCTCATCTCAGCATCTACACATTCAAATCTTGGCCGCCGCAATAATCGGCCCTCCGAGGCCACCCTCCGTGATGATCACCGCCGCGCCCTGATCGGGTCCCAGCGCACTTCGCGGCGTTGGCAGATACCAAGTTGCATTTCCGCCAACCCAGTCACCAATCTTGGTGACTGAAGTCACGATATTGCGGTGGTTAATCTTCTTGCCTTTGTTCACGCCCTTGCCAACCTTGACGGTTTGGTCTGTGATGGTATAGATGACGAGGGCCACTTCGTGTGGAACTGCCTCTTGTTTGTCTGTATCGACGCGGACTTCAGTGTCGTTTGCATCTAGGTAGATGTGCCAATCGCGTGCCTTGGTAATATCTCTGCCCTGTTGAATGATTGCCTGAATCTCTTCTTTCGTTCGGCCACTGCCATCGGCAACGCCATTGACCACGACCTGAGGGGTGAACAAGCTCGTCCGAGCCCACCTCTTAGCATAGGCTCGCTGGCGGGCATCGTTCGAGAGGCTTGAGAACGTATCCTTCCAGCCAGTGTGGTCAAAGAGGGTGACTGGATAGGTCAAGAGAAGCACATTAGGGTCTGTAGTAGCGGCATGGATACCGGGCAGAGCTGGAGGGCATGACTGGCATGACTGCGACTGGAATAGCTCCGCAACTGCAAGAGGCTCAAATGAGACAAAGCAAGCATCCGTATGCACATGGTCGGGATGTTCGCCAACAGGGTTTCCTTCGTCATCTAGATTCACGGCACAGACCAGCGGGGGCTGCTTCTTGCGCCGGAAGAGCTTGCGGAGAAAGGAAGCCATTGGTATCAAAAGGTTGATATTGTTGTGTGATGGTAATAAGGGATATTGAGAAAGGGGTTTTGAACAAGCAATTACTACTTTGAATAGGTTTGCAAGACTGAATTGATAAGAAGCACAATAAGATTCGGTTTTTTTCTGTCCAAACGGGATGTGCTTCCCCTATTTATGCGTGTCTCCTATTGTGCTGGCACTCTTCTTTGGTGCGACTCATACAGATTCCCAGTATTCAAAACACATGCCAAATACCCAACTCCTGATTCCAAGCTATATCATGTTCGCGCAGTATTCTGCGCCACAGCCCCCAATATTAGCCCACTGCCAGGCGCCAAAATAAGCGCATAAATATACGTACCAGGGGGGATGAACATGGAATCGCACGCGATAGGAGGCAAAGCTGGCTTCTGATGATCGCGGGTAATATATGCAGGCCCGTGGGGCGTGGTTCAGCTGTAAGCGCTTGGTGTTCGTGGGTTTGGAATCATGCACACTTTCTTGTTGAGTGGAGACCATGATGCAAAACCAAGCAAGTTCTCACTTTGTACTGCTAGTAGGGAATAGCTGTACTCTACTTATGATGCTTATGCTTTAGAAAGTGTTCCGCAAGATTTATTTGGCCATGTGCTTTGGATGCTTGCGTCTCCACAAGGCTGAAACTGCGTCTTTCTGGGAACTCTAGACGATTGGAGATAGTGTAATCAACACACGCGACAGTTCAAATGACCTATGTGTGAGCTCCCCAGGTGCCTTCTTCCTGCAGCCAGTCAAGTACATCTCCATCGCCAAACTCATTATTGCTGGTAATCAGTCCCTTCCTAGGATCCAAATCTGGGCCTGGGTCATTAAGAGTTTTCACTTTTCTGGTGTTGCCAGCGCCAACTTCCAGGACTGTTCCCCCGATATTCTCATCTTCTTCAATGCATCTCAGCATCGCCTGAGCCACTTCCTGCGGGGTCACCCATGCGTCTCGGGAAAGGTTAATGTTTATCAGCTTTTCTGGATGTTCCGTCCAGAGAGGGGTGTGAACAATTCCGGGTGCGACGGCGTTGACACGCACACCAAATCGAGGTTCTAGTGGCGCGACACTGCGGATGAAGCCTGAAAGACCAAATTTGGATGCGGCGTACAAAGGCGCTCTGAAGGTAGGTATCTGAGCTGCAACTGAAGAGATATGAATGACCCTCTTAGGGTTACTGAGAGACACTTTGGGAGGAGCAGCAGTGAACTTGGAACCTTCGACCGGCGGTCGAGGATATAGCCAATGAGATATTGCCATCTGAGTTACGCGAATAGGATGCGTCAGATTGATATCCAGCAGCGCATAGTGATCTTTGTCGGGCGCATCCCTACTTTCGCTAGAGCCGGGTGGATGCCAGAAATTTGACCAGTGAGGTTCGTATACTCCGGCTCCTGGGCAAACTATGTCGATATCTCCGTACTTTTCAAGGGCAAAGCTAAACATTTTGGAAAGGTCGGACCATGAGGTTACGTCCGTCTGAATGAAGGAAGCCTGGCTTCTACCCTCACTCTGGTGTTTTGAAATGACATCTTTTGCTTCTTGCCGCAGCTCCAGGTCCGCGAAAACGACGTTGCAGTTGCGAGAGAGAAGAAGTTCTGCAAAGGCGAGGTTTATACCTAATACGAATTGCATGTAAGTATAAACTCAACTTGGCTACCCAGCTTCGAGTGAAGCAGAGGAGGACAGACCAGAGCCGGCGCCAGTTATGATGGCAGTTTTTCCGGAGACGGAAAATGACTTAGCTGATGCCATGGATGACAAGGTATTAAATTGGAATGCAACCAGTAGCGAGAGTAAACCTTTCCCAGTTGTAGACAATCTGATACAGAAGTGAGAAGAGCGTTGTTAAGTTTCATTCATACACAACGGAGAAAACCAAGTGCGGGGGCATTAAATGGTACCCCATGATGCGGTTGTGCATAATCACAGCAGCCATCCCCGCATGCACGCAATTGAACAATATTATACGTGCGGATAAATAGGACAGCTGCATTGGTTTCGATATGGAGACTCGCGAAGCTCCCACCTAAAGTCTCCAAAATAAAAAGTCGGCGTTCGGCTTAGCAGTTTGGAAATCCCGGCAGGGGAAATCCCGATTCGTCCCATACATTGTCCAACCCGACGGCGAGATCGAAGGGATCATTCCCGATCTATCGGAAGGTTAGCGTATAGTCAGCGATTATCGAGTTTTTAAACTTACATCGGGATAACTACTGTCGAGCCACACTGAAGTGGGAAGAGCGCTTCCATCTGGAGGTGGCGGACAAGCGGGAGCCTAGATAGACAAAGATGTTAAGCGTGAATTTCTGGTCAGAAATGATAATTAAAATAGCGGATATTGGACAGAATGGGATATGACCGATGTGGGAATTGCGGCAGATACAAAACTTACGTTTGTTTGATTGACGATATCTTGAGTAATCGCCTGCTGCTGAGCAAGATCGGAGGGCTGGCGCATCCACACATTCTTGTAGTACAAGTCTAGGAATCTACGCGCGCAAGATGACTTGGCCGTTTGGCGAGATTCTTTCCCTAGATGTATCTTGATGAGCATGATGGCTGTGCACATTATAAAAAATATCCAAGGATCAGAGACGCGCAGGTATTTATCCTCTATCATAGGGAGGCATTGCTCTAGCAGATCAATGGTCGACATTGCATTTGCCATGACGATGCTAGTTGAACCTGTTTAGAAGTTAGCTTCACTGCTAGAAAAATCATCACCAAGGACTTGTAGTTAGATAGAGAGGGTGAAAAACAAGACCAACCTTCCGGCTGTAGCAGCGTGATGCGAGTCATATGCAGAGATGCAAGCGAAAGATCTTCTCGCAGCTGTGCCAAACATTGCACCCCTGAGCTCGCAAGGCTGATACTCGAAAGAAGTATTTCGCGGGACGTTTGATAGCAAACATTTTCTGAAAGCCAATATTTGCCATCGTCTCTATCGATGTATGGTCTGTGGATGGCGAGAAGACATTCTTTGAGCTGGAATTCCAGCATTGAGAAGACTAAGAGAATATATGAGTCGCTTTTGTCGCCAGCTCTACTATTGCTCCAAGGAGGGAGATCATTTATTGCTTTGGTGATTTCGTGAGTGTAGCGCAAGACCTCGTCGTAGTCAGGAGCCCTAAAGACCCCAGATCCAAAAAGTCGTCGTGATATCTCGAAGCGTAGTGACCAACTTCGGGAGCTATGAAACTGGTAGGAAGACTCAGTGTAGTAACTCGGCGGTCTAGTAACAGGAGCTTGTCTAGTTGTGTCGTCAAAATCATCGTCGGCAAGATTGATGGGTGCCTCGACATCAGACTCAATGCTGTGGAGAAGAGTGGGCAGGCCGCATTCAAACGAATTCTGCAGCTCCAGCTCGCGAACGGTGTACCACATCCGCTTCTTCATCTCTCTTATGAAGAAGACATCCGTCATAGGAGGATTCCGATGCAGGCCATCCATGATAGCGTCTTGAACTAGAGAGCCGGTGTCTTTCCAAAACCTCTTCTTGTTAACCACGTTCATTCGTCTGGCCACGTATATCAAACAGGACACTTGATAGTGCACAAGCTTGCGGTGCTTTGAGCTCTGCAGCCTTAGCCAATCATCAATTGATGATATCCATTGCTCAGCCATATTCCTATAGGCAGCTGGAATCGGCGAAGAGCCAGCAATTTGTGCAGGAGCACTGATTGACACAGCTAACATGGATAGTATCATGGCTGCCATTGTTGGATATCGCGTCTTTCCAGGGGTCCAAAAATTCATATACTCTCTACTAAAGGTTGGAATGTGGACAACGCGATGAAGTTGCTCAAAATTGTTGAGATATATCGAGATTAGCGCATCTGTGTCTCCCTTTGGTGGCAAAAGGCTTTCTATCAGGGGCTGCTCCCGGGATACCATGTTCATTCTCCAGCCGTCATCTCTGGCGGATTTATTTTTCTTGATGTAGATTCCGTAGGGTTTGAGCCACTGATCAGCTATTTCTTTGATGAACGGGAAAAGTTGTGGAATCTGTTGCGTTGGGTTAGCGACCAGCAATATTATTTACGTCAGAAATACTAGGCATGCAATTACCTCTGAGAAGAATCGCAAGAGAGTATGCCGTCTGTAGTACCCCCGCGGGGATTTCTCTCTTGGATCAGGCGGGCCATCATTGTTAGCATTGATGAGATTTCGACTGTTGGTAATGACATCCTTGGCATCTATTTCGCTGCTTCTTTTGGAGATGTCATCGATATAAGCATCTTCGACTGGGCCATCTCTGCCATGCTGAGGAGTAGGCTTTGAAAGCAGTTCTCTTAGCTGAAAAAGTTCATTCCGAAGAATTTGAATCTCGGTCTGGTCGGATTTAATCTGCTCTAACTGGGCGCTGTGATCAAGTGATGATAAAAGAGGCCTTGATTTAGTCTCAAATTCGCACTGGTCTGCTCTTCCCGTCCTTATGCACCTGCGGCAAGGCCGGTTTCGATCACAGGAAAGCTATGGTTGATTAGAAAAATATCTTGTCGCTGCTATATTTGAGAAGCTGAGCTTTTTTCTTTCATGCCTTACCTTTTTTCTTCTGCATTCACTGCAGCTCAACTGAAGACGCTTCTTCCTTGTGCGTCCATCTTCAGTCTCGGCCTTGGAGCTTCCAGTTGTAGCTTCCAAATTACCAGTGCCTTTATCTACCCCGATATCGGCTATTGTCGGAGCCGGATACACCCTTTCCGAATCGTCTGTCATCTTGAATGGATCGAAAACTTGTCCTCGATTTCAAATTCAGTTTTGATCTTCATATTAAAGTCGAGAAGAGTTGTCCAGGATTCAAAGGAGATAATCTACCGTATTCCCGCCACGCTATGATTGGGTGGCTTGAAAATTGACCGACCATCTCCGATACTTGCACTTCTCCACCATCTCCAGTTTTGGTAAAAAGCTCGCCCGCTTCTCCGAAGCTATTCCTTGAATAGACATTCTCAGTCCGTCGCGTTTATACCGAGAATACCGCCTGTAGGATCTCGTAGATCGAGCGTGGTCGGATAAGAAATGGACCCTATAATATTTTTTCCATGCCAATATGGTGGATCATTGAGTCGGTGAATACGGAGATGATTCGTGCCTGGTCAGTCATGTTTAAACAAATACACCCATAGCTGCTAGATATAAATTAAAATTTCAAGCTGATCTACGCTCGGCTATCTTTGGTAGTGTGGCATCCCTTTTTTTGGTCAAGCCTCCTCTAACTCGTAGTGCCTTGTTATTTGTTACCATGTCTTCGGGTAGCACCACCGAGATCGAGTCGGCAATCTTCTCAGGAGGTGATGAAGCCATCGAGACTTCTAACGAAAAGACTTCTAATGAAACAAAGCACCAATCAACTTCTCATGAATTTCCAGAAGGTGGCCTCAGGGCCTGGCTGGTTGTTTTAGGATGTTGGTGTACATCATTTGCATCTTTTGGCTATGTCAACTCCTTTGGGTGGGTGACTAGCACATCAGTTTGAAACAGGATAAAAGCTAACAAAGCGTCTCCCATTGATAGAGTCTATGAGACATATTACCTACAGACATTTCTATCTAACCATTCCCCCTCAGATGTAGCCTGGATCGGCTCTATTCAGGCCTTTGCCCAATTCTCGGCAGCCATAATCAGTGGCCCGATTGCAGATCGGTACGGAGCAATGGTATGATTGATGATTGATTCAAAGACAAAATTGAGTTCTAATATTTTTGATATTGCAGGTTGTCATCTGGCCATGTTCCCTTCTTCTCGTCGTTGCCATGATGCTCACGAGCCTCTGTACCGAATTCTACCAGTTCATCCTTTGTCAAGGTATCTTTCTTGGCATCTCATCTGGTCTCATATTCACCCCGGCAATATCCATCGTTGGACATTATTTTTCCAAGAGACGCCCGATAGCTATAGCCTTTGCCACCACTGGTTCTCCCCTTGGAGGAATCATCTATCCAGTTATCATGACAAATCTTCTACGAAACAAAAATGTTGGATTTGCGTGGGGTCAGCGAGTCTGTGGCTTCTTGACTTTTTTCTTGCTATGTATTGCAGCCGTTGCCATTCGACCAACACCATTAAGGAGAAAGGGCGCTTTTATCCTCCCAGAGGCATTCAAGATCCCTGCCTTCTCTCTACAAGTTGCAGCCTTGTTCATGGTCATCTTGGGACTTTGGACACCGTATTTCTATCTTGCCGACTATGGTTCGGCACATGGAATGTCTGCAAACCTTGCGTCCTATCTATTCGCCATAATTAACGCAGGCTCTTTTTGTGGCCGAGTATTTGCTGGCGCCGTTGCCCGGAAACTCGGCCAATTTAACGTCATTACTGTAGCTTGTTACATATCGGCCATATTGCTATTTTGCTGGCTTAAAATTACTTCATCAGCAGGACTAATTGTCCTATCTATTTTATTTGGCGCTTCAAGTGGGATCGTTATTGCGCTGATGATGACTACCCTTGCCCACACAGCAGATCACCCAAGCAAGGTAAGCCCCTACTTATTTTCTTAGTTTACCAAAAAGCTGTGTAGTCTAACAGATTATAGATTGGAACCTATTTAGGAATGTCCACGTTTATTATCGGATTCGCTGGTCTGGCTGGTACACCAATCACTGGAGCTCTGATTGAGACATATGGTGGCTACTCTCAAGGCATCATTTTCAGTGGTGCTGTCCTCATGACCGGAGCTGTGCTCCTTACTTGCGCTCGATTTGCTTTTTCCAAAGACAAGCTCATTGTATAGATTTGAAACATTGATACCGTATAGAGCCGCCAGAACTGTGCTGAGCTACAAGTACGTCAAATACCAGTCCCTTCTCAGCTTAGTTTGTTATTGACAAATCTTACCTAGACGCCGAGATAAATGAGTTTACCACTAGCTCATCCACGTTTAAGTATATGACTAGGGACTTTCCGCCTTCATGGCCTCCCCGCTTAATTATTTATGTGGAAACCCACAACCGAAATTAGAATCACATATCTTTAGATGTCAGCTTCGCAGCAGCTCGCAAACAGCCGCCGAATCTCGTTTCTGTTACTGTTCCACTGAGAGCGGGGTCGCGGCAACTGGAACAGTAATATCGCAAGTTAGACTTCAATAACAGCCTGAAAGAAAATAGGCTTGATCTATCGCGCTTAATGGATGCTTGCCAGTGGAATACGCTGCCGCCGAGGGTAGTATTTTCTGGTTCCATGCTTTCTCAGCATGTCTAGCAAATGTCCTTAATTTGGTGAATAATGTTATATTGGCCACTATGATGATTTATTTATCTAGGTATAGACATGGTTCTTATAAACCGCCCGTTTCAGCGTTTCTATCATGTATCTCAACTCAACCCCCCAATCTATTAATATTCTCCTATTATTTTTTGCCTATCCTGGTATCTGCCTAGATGCCAAGACAGGACCATATCCTGGTATTTTCCAAGGACTCTTCGCCTTCGTAGCTTTCTTGCTTAATAGTTTATATGAATCACATAGTATCTTTAGACCTCAGCTTAGCAGCAGTGCGCAAATAGCCGCTGGTCCTCGTTTCGTCTAATGGCGATGATTCCATCGAGAGAGGGGCCGCGGCAATTAAACCACCAGTATCGCCAAATCATGACTCGAAAATAGCCCGAAAAGAAATAGATTAAATCCATAGCGCTTAATGAGCGTTTACTAGTGGAACACATTGCCACAAATTGCTGCGTCTGTTGATTCCATGCTCTCTCAGTATATATTATCATCTATAAGACTGTCTCAAATGAACCTACGAATGTGACGCTATTGCAAAGCTCAACCAGATCCAATCTTTACAATGCAGCAAAGTTCAAGCAAACCATCGACATTCAGAGTCCGAGGGATACCCTTGGAATGGAATAAGAGTCGTCTACAAAGTTGGCTAGAACAAAACGACTCGTCATCTAGCCCAACTATCAAATCTTTTGCCCTTGAAACCGACGGTCTCTCATATAGCGCAACTGTCGTGTTTAAAAATCTCCCACTGCTCACTCAGGAGCCAAAGCCATGGAAAACCCTCCTAGATGATTCGCCCGGAACTCAGTCTCCTAACGGTGGTCATATATCAATTGATGATGACTTCCTTGGTATCACTACTCTATTTTCACCGTTGCCTGGGGATCACAAAGTGGAGTCAGCAAGCAAATTTCTATCTCCAAGAAAGATTAATGTCTAATTTTTGTAGTATGATTGCCATCGGCGACATCAACGGAAATCCCATCCAGTCGTACGAGGAGATAGCAGGCAATCATGTGTGGCTACGTGATATCCTGCCTTCTCAGCTTCCCCACAGAAAAAGCCATCAGCCAATGGTGCGAGTTATGGCATACGGATATCAGCCGATCTTAGGAAGAACCGATGGGTTGGTGGCTTTTGAAGATCTTGGGCAAGCCCTCCTCAGAAGCCTCGCTACGTTAGGCAATTCCTCTAACATCAAGTCTATAATTCTCATCGGCCATGGTATTGGTGGTCTTATTATGAAACAGGTAACTCTCTCCCATTTAAATGAGATATCACATCACTAAACAACTCCGCAGGCCTTGATATCTTTGTCCAAATTGCCTGGAGAGACAGAAAAGAATCTCTTCAGCGCAATCCGCGGAGTGGTTTTCTTTGGCGTACCTCACGATGGAATGGATACAGCATCACTGGAACTGACCGCAGAAGGCGGCCCTAATCGGGCGTTTATAGAATCACTTCGCCAAGGGGGATCTGAGCGTCTGAAACAAATGCATAATCAGTTTATTCAAGCATTGGACGAAAGAAGGGACATCGAGATATTCAGCTTCTATGGGACGCTGGAATCTTCGATTGCCCAACAAGTGAGATATATTGTACTTTATTACAGAGAAGATGATACTAATCTGCGATAGGACGCGGAACCTCGGACAGGAGTTCTTGTAACAAGAGCTTCAGCTACTCATTGCCGCCCATGGGAAGACGACGGCCAGCATACATGCGCTATCCCCCGAACATATGCAGACATAGCAAGATTCGAGCCGCATGATCCCGAGTATGACAATGTCAGAAACAGGTTACTCGGACTATCCCAGCGAGCGGCAAACTTGGAAGCATCTGTTTGAGATGAATAATGTATAGCTATGTAAATCTTAGTTTCGCGCTTTTATTTTGCTGATCTTAGATGAGCTGAATTCCTCGGATATCATAATTGTCTCTAAAAGAAAAGTAAAAGAAAGTTTATACGACAAATAAAATAATAGCAGGCGTGTTATAAGCAGACCAGAAATAAAAATATCCACAGTCCCCAATAGTTGGCCTTTCGTCTAATCAATTGAGCATGACAATTTTTTCCTTGGTCGCGATGATCAGATATGCCAGTTTTTGGCTGGTATGGGGCTCTTGTGCTTTGCCAGAATCGAATAAACAAGACTCATGGTCATCAGAGAACATGCCAGCTAATTTGAGACTCCCACTCTAAGCTTGTTCAGCGCATCTTCATACTTCGCCGGACTATGATCCGTCAACATGCTCGTTCCAAACCGCATCTCTCCAAACCGACCCTCCACATCCTTCACATACTTAAGGATAATCCTCTGCGCCGGCCGTCCAATATGCTCCTCATCCAAGAGAAGAAACGCATCCCTCCTCAGCACTCGCTGTGTTTCAATGGTAAACACCTCGCCAGGCGGAAGAAGCTTCTTCCCTTTCATGCTCGTCCTCATGTTTTCCAGAGCGGGAAGCATCCATCTCTCCTCGTCGCTCACGCCTCCACTACTGGCGACTTTGCTAGCGCTGCGATAGGAGTACCATCTCTCCGAGACATTATCTTGGAGCGCATTCCAGATACGCTGGCGGATTTCGGACTTGGTGCTATTCTCATCATTTTTAAACGCCAAGGAGACGCCCTGAAAGTCATGAAGCAAGCCCAAGGATAGATGAGGCACTAAATCGTTGCCGTGTACTACCGTAGTAATGAGGCCGCGAGTGATTTTGCGCAGAGACGATGACATGACACCAGGAGGGCCATACGCGTATACATGTATGCGGCGACCAGACGGAGGACGAATTTTGCTGAGCCTTACATTAATCAAGGCTTCATTCGGTGGAGGCCTGATTGTATATGGTTCTGCGGATGTCACAAAGCCAGGACCACAAGGGTTAGGCTCAGACAGCATAATGCCTAACAGCGAGGTAACGCCAGCTCCCAAGGAATGCCCACACAAAACAAGTCCATAGTCGGGGAACTCGTTTAGCGCTTCTTGAAGTGTTATTAAAACACGACCGTCGTCGCCATAGAGCAGTCTCCTAGCAGAAGCATGAATACCCTTGTGCACACGGTAGCCCCTGCCTTTCCAAACGAGTCTATCATAATCGCAAGTTAGGTCTGCTAGTACGTCTTCAAATCCCAAAGTACCCCTACAGGCAAGAACAACAGCCTTGGCTGCGTGGTCGAGCGAGATATAGTGGACTAGAGGAACGCCAGATCTGGTGGAACCAGTAGCATCACTGCCACCTTGGGGATCAACGAATGAAGCGAGAAGAATGTTGTCGGCTTGCGACTCCGTGTGATGGGCAAAGTGTCGTACATCATGGTGAGTTCCATCCCAAGCGCCGAGATTTGGTGTTTCATTGGATATGCCAGTAAGCTTGAGGAAGTTGGAGCCGTAGCACGCTGATGAAAATCGCATATATCGAGTAATATTGGGGAGTAGGTGGCCCTCGGGAAAGGTTCCGTCGACGAAGCCTTCTGTTTGAAGGGTACGGAGGGCGTCAGAAGTATTGTAGGCGCTCTTTTGGTAATATGAAGACAATACCAAAGATGACTGTGAATCGTTGGTGCCCATGCTATATATGCTGGTAGCATATGACCGATTTCGACGGTGACCACCAGATGGTGGCGCGAGATAGAGACTATAGTGTTCAGTAGGCGACCTTGGCACTGCACCACTTGTTGGGGACCCCGATCGCAATTCTTTCGTTGAACCTCTATGAGAAGGCTTTACGTGGGGATGTGGCTTCTCCCTAGCACCAATATAGTCCATTGGGTCTGATTCCTTAGTCCAGATATGTGAGACGGACGGACCGTTTCCCCTGAGAATATGCTTTAAGCCCGGTTTTTTATCAGGTGTCCTTGAAGAAACCCCCGTTTCCGTCTTCCTTCCACTATGAGACTTCCTGCCGGTATCTTGAGATTTTAGGCCGTGCTTCTTTTGGATCGGCAAATCTTCGAAGTATATGGGTTCTTTCGATGAGATTGTGGAAGTTCGAGAAGCAATAGTTTTGGCAGAGTCGACATTGTTTCTGCGAGAACTTGATTTCGTTGGTTTTGAGAAATCATGGGACTGTGTTTTATGGCGTCTTTTGGTCTCTTTTACAGTAAGTGGCTGCGATGGAAAGGTAAAAGCAGCAGATGGCAACGTAGTGGGTGATGGAGGAGGCGATTGGTCTTCGAGGATGCTAATCGTAGGTGTTCCTGGAGTAAGGGTTTCTTCACTACCAGAGCTCTGGTAATCGGTTATAACTTCTATGGCTTCTGCTTTGGGTTCTTCTCCACCTCGGAAAGACGACGTGCCCTTTTTATTGCGCTGTATCTTGTACACTACCCGGTAGGACGATGTGTCCTTTTGGTCAGATGCTTGGGACCAATGACTGCTTCCAGAAGTAAGGAGGGGCTGTGTCTCAACAATTTCAGCACCTGGAGGGGTTGGTAGGGAAAGAAGCCCGGATCCATGAACATCGACAGTGATCGTTTGCACTGAAGATACAGAATTGGAAATGGACACTGTTGCGCCTGGAGCCAGAGATGCCATAATTTGGCTCTTAAGGCGAGACACAACAGCTTCGTCGTCTTCTGTACCAGTCCAGGGGCCATTGGAAGGCGACGACGAAACGTCGTCTTTATCCTGGCTGCTATAGCCCCCGCGGATCTCACTAAACACCTTTTCATCAATATCAACCCTATCGCCATTCTCCAAGACTACAACATCCCAGATGACTTCTTCATACGACTGTCTGCGGTGTTCTTCTTCGGCAGTTTTCCGACATGCTCGCTGCAGATAGGCCAATGTGCTGAGTGCAAGAGTCAGATCAATGACACCAACTCGCTCTCCTTGGAGGCCTGTTGTGGGATTCTCAAATTCACGGCGAATAAGAGTGACGATGCTAGCAACAGCCCGAGATGAGTCTGTTGATCCGAGGAGCTGGTCGAGAGACGATAGAATGAGTTGTGTTCCTGCTGAAGCCGTGGAGATGGTCGTGCCTGTGAGTCGGAAGCTGACGGAAGTCCAAAAAACAGCCTTGGTGACAGCGTAATGCAGATTTTCAAGGCTGCGCTCCAGAACCGTCTCTGCATCCTGAATGGCCAGCTCATTTCGTGATTGCTCGAGAGTGTCTTTGGCGGCTCGGCTCATCACCCCTTCAATCATGCCACGGGCCAGCTCGAGGCCACCCAGAGTGGTGAGTCTCGCGGCATCGAGACCGACATTGCTTACCACCGAACCAACGCGTATGGCAAGCGACGTAGATCGAGCAGCAAGGCTGACGGCTTGAGCAACGGGTGATGGGAGAAGCGTTGGTCCTTGGTTGTGCTGGGCCTGCTTAGAGGCTGCGACGGCGTTTGTCGCCATGGTGGTTGCAAAGTGATGTGATGTGCTAATTCAACTGTTTGGACGATGCAAATTGCTAAGTATCGACATGTTCAGGTGCCGCAGCGATTAGGACCGGTCATTATTCGGATGCTGGGAGAATCGAGCCGATTATTAGAGTAAACATCAGCATGCGCGGTCATCCCTAACAAAGTCAATATTGATTGCCACCTTGGTGCCCATCAAGTTTCACATGTGATTCTAACCATTTAGGCCCCTGGAACGGCGATATCAGCCACCAATAGGAAGATCCCACGTCCAATTCGACGCCCCATAACATAGTTAGATCGAATCGATGCATGCTATCAACATTCAGCAGGGGGTCTGCTGTGTCGACACGCCATTGATTGTGCGTTTTTTGCAATGCTGTTCATGCAAGACATGCTGGCCGAGGTACGCTTGGAATGCAGTGGAATGGAGCGAAATGAGGTGTTGAAGATGTGGCCCCAGATACGGCGATAGCGATATGGCCGCTTGAAATGCAGAGATAAAAAGTGAGACATCAACAAAATTTTGATAGATTCCAGTCCATAGAGACGAGGACATGTGTGGTGGCGGTACATGAGGCTCTGGTACCTGTTATCAGTGGTTACTCAGCTTAAGCCGATACTGCACCTTAGGTGCCCGAGGACCTTTGATAGCGAACTGCCTCAGCACTCGTGCCCGCTACTGATGCCCGCCATAGTACCTAATCGCCCTGAAACTATCCCTAGAAAGTCTCACTTCAGCGCGCTTCTTCACAATTAGCCGCTAGACGAAGTCGACGAGGGCGAATTTTGGTGCACCTAGCCGTCAGCACCATCTAGAAAAAAAGATCATCTACGGAATACGCTAATGGTGAGCCCGTAAACATGTCTGCGGGCAATGTGTTTAGTTTCTCATCTTGGCCCGTAATAGTATGAAGCAAATCACCTTCTGTTGTCTCCTCTAAGTGGGCCATTCTGCACAAGGTATTGATTTCCGCCCATAAGGTGTCGCCGCGTAGATGAAGGCGTAGTAGAGTCGTTTCAACACCGTAAATTCTCCCACATTTTTTCGCCATTTCCACGAATGCAGCAATAAAATAAGACATGAGCCCTTCTTACAGCGTTGAATCTCTCTTCCGAGTCGATGGCCTCGTCGCTGTCATCACTGGTGGAGGCTCTGGGTTAGGCAGAATCACAGCCCATGCCCTCGCCGCCAATGGAGCCAAGGCTGTCTATGTTCTTGGACGACGAGAAGATGCCTTGGTGGCAACAAGAGATACATGCCCAAATCCAGAGGTCATCAGACCCGTTGTCTGTGATGTCACATCCAAAGATTCTCTAAAAGCAGCTGCTGATCGAGTTCGCGGAGACCTGGGCTACTGCGATGTGGTCTTTGCCAACAGCGGAGTCATCACGGCCGATAACTCGGACATCATCAGCAATGTGAGCAATCTCGATCTCAAGGATATTCAAGAGGGCCTTTGGGCGCACGAAATGGAGGAGTTTACGCAGTCCTTTCACGTCAACGTCACCGCGGCCTTCTACACTGTCCTTGCGTTCTTGGACCTCCTAGACGAGGGAAACAAGAGGGCTGTCGTCCCGCAAAAGTCTCAAGTTATCATCACGGCTTCTGTAGCGACCTACGCACGCCTGCCCAAGGCGGGATTTGCCTACGGTACTAGCAAAGCGGCGGTGGCACAGTTGGCCAAGCAGCTCGCGACGCTGCTGGCACCGCACAAGATCAGGGTCAACTCCATCGCGCCAGGGCTGTATCCAAGTGGGATGACCGAACGAGATATCAAGGCTTCGCCAACGGAAGTCCGAGAAGAGGGCAGCTTTCCTGGGTCATTTGTACCTCTAGCAAGGATGGGCACAGAAGAGGAGTTTGCCGGTGCGATGCTGTTTCTGACGAGTAAGGCGGGAGGATACGTGGATGGGAGCGTGCTGTTGACAGACGGAGGTCGACTGAGCATCACGACGTCTACATATTGAAAAGGAATGTCTCTGTAATGATAGAAAATACACCTAGGAGTTAGCATGCACCGCCTGAGATCATTTGCAGAGGCCTACAGTGCTTTGCTTCTGCTGCCTGAGAAATAGCTTGTATTCTGCACGCTCCTGCATTCATGTAGTCTCATCAGAAAGCTACATATCAAAATAATTTTCTTCGCTCACACATTGAGCTCCAAAGCTCAGCTAAACTACTACTGCTGTCACTGACTGCTGTTGGGAATCTCTTCCTCACTGTTTGGGCAAGCCCAAGCAAGCAATGAAAAGGGTCGCGTCGCCTGGAGGCAGTGTAATACCAGGGACACTGTGAGCGGAATCATGTGCAAGCACAGAGGAAACCGCTCCGAAGTCAAAAATAAGAATAATCACGATTGGTCTCCTTAGAGACCTTTCAGAGATTAAACTGAAAAGAACAGATACTACACTTGATCTAAGCCAAAAGGCAAAGAGAGCTAAAGAAGAAAAGAGAAAAGGAAAGCTCTGCTTTTTGGGGGTGCGCGAGAATTATATAGCCAGGCGAGAGCGGTGAAAGGGCCTGCGAGCGGGTCGGCAGAATTTCACCCGGAAGACGGCGAAGCTAGAGCTCCGAGATGAAGCATCGCTTTGTACTCCATAGTACTCCATAGTACTCCGTATGGGGTCTCACGTCGTGGGTTTACGCATAGGAGCATTATTTTTTTGTTCGCAGTGGTAGTACTGCTAGTATCACATTAATTGACATGGAAAATTAACTGGGCTTGACATAAGGTAAAAATGAAATGAGTATTGTAAGTTCAAAATGCACCAGAGCTATTCAAGTCTTATTCGAGTTGACTTAGCTGAGAGTTGGGATGGAGTAATGGTGAGAGCTTGGGGTATTGTAATGTCACAGGCTGTTCACTACATGCTCTATACAAAATACCTTTTGTACTACTTGGTGATGTAGAAGTCTCTCCTACGTAATAACTAGAGTCTCAAATGTATGCCTATCATTGTATCGGTTGCTGTTACCATTCAACTCTGTTACATCTAATCGTGTCCAGGGTAAGCGACGATGTACCATGATACGCTGTATAATTAGGTCATCTTAATGACATTACAGCTCATGATACTGGAATTCGTGGCGTTTCTTGTATGTGATCAATACATATTATTAGGGTGCAAAATTCAGAGTCCTCCCATTTGAATAGATACAAATTCTAAAGCTTACGCCATCGCAGCACAGGGAGCATCAAGAGGCAGTACGTAAAAGAGTAAAAATAAAGCGAGTGAAATGCTTAATCGGAGGAAAAATGTCCTGATTTCCAAGCAGAATCACTCAATTCATTTCCACTGCTAAACCGCTGCAAGAATTTAAAGCCTGTGCTGGATCTCCTGGCCCTGACGCTATACCAATTGTCCTCTTGTGTTGTCGCCGCTCGGCACTCTAACCATTTGCAGGCTAGCGAGATCCGCCAAATCGGGAGACCAGAGTTATTGAGGCTTGCTCGGATCGAATGAGATCGTTTTTATGTGTGACAACTGCTGTAATACGAATTGCGCTTTGTAATGGCAGTCATTTCTGTCTCTTCGGAGGCAACGTTGATGCATTTCCAAGACAGCGCCTCGGTAGTCTAGACAATTAGAGCTAGTGCCCTGTCATGAAATCTGCCCCTCGAAATGGAGGAATTTATTCACGAAGAATGTGTTGTATGATGTATATATAAGGCTCGAAGACGGACTGGACAATTGAGTCTAACATTCTGAAATCAAACTGCCATCTTCTATTATCTCCAGAGCTCTATATCCACAATGGCAGGTACATTTCGGCATGTTGTCAAGGCTACATTTCTAGTCTCGAAGAAGGAGGGACTGAGCGACGAAGAATTCCGGAAACACTACACCGAGGTTCATGCTCCTATGGCCCTCGAGGTCTGTAAGCGACACGGTGTGCTCGACTACAACATCGTATGTGTCATAGTTCTTTGTCCTTTATTGAGCGATCTCCCCCTCCAAAAAAAACCGCGGCCTCTTCGTGAGAGAATATGGCGCTGATCATAAGCAGCATTTCAATACCGAGGCCGAAAGGGCAGTCGCCCGTGCTGCTTTTGGCGAAAAGGCTACCTTCATCGACTGTGATGCCATCACGACGTTCATCTTCCCGGATATGGAATCGCTTATTGGCTCGTTTGCGGATCCAGAGTATCAGGAAAAGCTAGCTCCCGACGAGAGAAGGTTCAGCAATGGCCAAAAGTCGCAGTTCGCTGTAAGCGATGAATTCGTAGTGCTAGCAAATGGGGAATAGCAAAGGAAATAAATGAAAGGAGGTCCGAGGCTATATGATGAGGCTGAAATTGTATGTTCCGTATTGAGTATTTCGTACCCAACCTACCCAAAGATGGTCATTGGTGGGGTTGCCTTATCCGAGATGGTCAGAACCGGTAAACTCTGTGTACACACGAATCGCCTTGAACGGGCAGCTCTAATCAAGTGCTGACACATAACGGTGTATCATCTCCTGCGCATTCGTGCACGTCTTTGATTGTCTTTTGACGGTGCTGGGTAGTGCTGATGGTCTGCGTGATTGTCTCCTAAGTGAGCTGAGTTGTCCTAATCGGTTCTTTCGCGTAGGATCTTGCGCGGGCATTTCTCTAATATAGCTAGTTGTTGAAGAAATAATTAAAACTATTGCAAGCCAGCCGCAGAAAAAAAGGAGTTGATGAAGGAGTCAATGGTTACGGCGGTATAGATTTGTCTTGCTGCGCCCTTGTCAATGATCAAGCAAGCCCAAGCAACTCGTCGCAATGTGTAGACCGCTACTTGCCGCATGCCGTCATACCTGCTGATTCATATTAGTATACAAACGATGTAGTTACGCTTTTGGTGGCGGAAAGCTACACACAATCTTACTTAGACTCATCTTGATTGCGATTGCTATGCCGGTTGCGAAGGCGCTTCGGTTTTTTTTTCCTCGGCTCATACTTGCAGATCCTAAACCAACCCCTACCGGCAAAAAGGCACATGCATCCAACGCCCTTGGGATCGGAAATTTCTGAAAACTCCTGTAAGCCGTTTGTACGCCGAAATCAATGCGCGGCTCCAAACTTTGAACTTTTGATGCATCTAATTGGGGCCGGAGTGATCGGTGTGATGGTGATATGTCGGTATAAGGTGGGGGACTAGCTGACCCGAATATCCGTTAGGAGGGTTGAGGGGTTAGAAGACAAAGAGCATATAATAAGAGCTTCAGACAACGTTTGAAAATGGATTTAGTTTATAATTCGACTGCTACACCACACAGGAGCAAGTGTTTATTAGCTATACTGCCAGGCGGTGTATCTGTCGAAACAGTTGCCAAGTTTCTTGTCACTTAGCCACGTGAAGTGCAGCACTTACCTCAGCCCAATACCACTATTATTTTGTTTCTGTGTTATCAACATTTTTTTCTCTCTCTTCCTATTAGATCTTTTTAACTGTTGAGAAGAGAATCTCAGCACCATGGCGAATCCAAGTTTAGAAGGCCAGGGACAGATTGACCTGGCAGAATACATCTTCAGAAGGCTGGTCCAACTTGGCCTTGGATCCGTTCACGGAGTTCCTGGCGACTACAATCTCACCATTCTTGATTATATCAAGCCATTAGGCCTCCATTGGGTCGGCAATGCAAACGAGCTCAACTCAGGCTACGCGGCCGACGGTTATGGAAGAATTAAAGGAATATCCGCCATAGTCACCTCCTTTGGCGTCGGCGAGCTCTCTGCCATCAATGCCATTGGAGGTGCGTTTGCCGAAAAGGCTCCTGTCGTGCACCTCGTCGGAACCGCTCCTATGGCTGCGCAAAAGGCTGGGGCTTGTCTGCACCATACGTTGGGCACTGGCAACTACAGGACCTTTCCAGAGATGAGCAAGTGGGTGACTGTGGCCCAGGCCAATCTGATAGATGCTGAGACTGCGCCGGCCCTAGTCGACGCAACTCTAAAAGCATGTGTCTTGAACAGCCAGCCCGTTTATATCGAGCTTCCGACAAACATGGTCAAGGCTAAAGTACCGGCTCCTGTTACACCTATCGATCTTTCAATCCCTGGATACGATGAGGTGTACGAGAACAAGTTGGTGGCCTCAATCATAGAAACGATTCAGAATTCTACAAAGCCACTGATTCTCATGGATGGGCTAGCCGCGCGATTCCGAGTTCCTGAAGAAATAAACCAATTTGTACGACTGACTGGGTTCCCTACGCTTTGTACGCCATTTGGAAAGGGCATTGTCAACGAAAATGTGCCCAACTACCACGGCGTTTATAATGGAGCTATCGGAGACGCAATCGTCAAACAGCAAGTTGATGACGCTGATCTGATTCTAAACTTTGGACCCTTGCATTCGGATGTCAATGCTTTTGGATTCACTGCGATTCCCAGAGCTGATGTCACAATAACAATCGACAAGTACTCAGTAAAGTTTTTTGAGCAAAAAATTGACCCTAGTGGCCGCGCAATCTCCATCAAGTCGTTCATGACGAAGTTGGTGAAAAGCGCCAGTGCAGCAAGACTACCTACTCCTCATCCATTCACTCAAGGCCCTTCTTTCTCACCTCTTCTGCTCCAAAGCCTTAAGCCATCCGCTGACGACGCAGTAATTGACCAAGACTCTTTTTGGCTAAGGATGTCCCAGTTTCTGCGACCTGGAGACCTGTTGCTAGCAGAAGCTGGAACAGCATTTTCTGGCTCCAATACGCTAATCTTGCCGGACAATACCATCATAATAAACTCGGCTCTATGGCTTTCCATTGGTTATTCGCTTCCCGCGTTACAAGGAAGCGCTCTGGCACAACGAGAACAGCGCAAGGAAGGCACCAAAGAAGGTGCCCGCACTTCGGGCCGAGCCATCCTCTTCATAGGAGACGGAAGCCTTCAAATGTCTGTTCAAGGTATTAGCGACATTATTAGGAGCCGACTTGACGTTACAATCGTCGTTATAAACAACTCTGGCTACACAGTCGAGCGAATCATTCACGGATTCCACGAAAGCTACAACGATATCCAGCCATGGAGAAATACCGAGGCTCCGAGCTTCTTTGGGGCGCCGCTTGACGACGCTGAGTACCCGGTGGTATCAGAACAAGCTAAGAACTGGGGGCAGCTGCGAAGTATTCTAGCACGCGAGGATGTACAAGAAGGCAAAGGCCTGACTCTGATTGAGGTGTTTATGGACTTGGCGGACGCTCCAGCTCCTCTTAAGAAGCTTGCTGCCTACGTAAGTAACAGGAACAAGACGAACGGCGCATAGAGGTATGGTAATAATTAATGAAGAAATTCAACAATGTGGGCGATATGGGCATTCAATTTTCTATTTTGTTCATCACGAAATAGTTTGATTGCACAAAAGTAGTCAATTACTCTGTAAAACACAAATTATACAACGAATTCTCTAGATGCATAATACCACAGTACCAAGGTAGATAAAATGTCGCTTCTCTTTTGCTAGATACTGTTCAACAGCCACGTATCCTTAGTAAAGTAACCTGTACTGAAATTAAAAGGTACACAGTGATGTGAGTGGTTATCCAACGTCCTTTCGTATCTACCCAGCAAACCCTGAGATACGGAATAGCCACTCCCATATTTAAGCCCTTATTTAGTTATGCCATATCGACTCTCCACCCATCTTCGGCTTTCTTTCCCTACTCTAGAATCGGCAAGCAACATAGACACGAGTATGCGGTCTCGATTCTTAGCTGCGCGCATTACAGCTGTTTCGCCCGATTTATCCATAATATCAGGATCAGTGTTTGGGTTCTCAAGTAGTATCCGGACTAGATCTATTCGTTCTCTCTCAACTGCCAGATTGATTGCAGTCTGGCCTTGTCTCTGGCCAGTTTTCGAAGCAATGTTAACGTTAATGTCGCAGTGAGAAAGGAGAATCCTGAGTATATCTCTATTCCCCCAGTAGACAGCACTGACTAGAGGAGGAAAGCCGTCTTCAGGAACAACATTTACATCAACTTTCTTGGTGTTGAGCAGTAGTTTGGCAAACTCTTGGTTACCATGAGCCACGGCCAAACAGAGCGGCGACTCGCCCCGGTTGGTTCGAGAATCCGGATTGGCTCCTCTAGCGAGCAGAAGTTCTGCCATGAACGGATATGTGTTTTCGGTTGCAGTGAAGGCGAGTGCGGTATATCCTGCGTCGGACTTGATATCTACCAACACATCCTCGCAATCCAAAAGCAGTCGGACAATTTCAGTCTCATTATGCCGGACCGCATACTGCAACGCTGTCGTCCCATCTGGTTCTGCCCAATTGCAGTCGACGTCTGAGAGCGTGAGAAGATAGCGCACAAGATCAACGCTTTGCCTTACTGTCGCCATCATCAAAGGAGTTTGGCCAGAAATTAATTTACTGGCTGATGCTCCATTCTCCACAAGCCTCCTGAGTGTATTAATTCTGTTATGCTTGACAGCCCACCGGAGAGCAGAGGCATCTTCGTGCTGAATATTCCACTTATAGAGAATTGGGTTGGCAATGGAATGCAGATATCCACAGGTCCGAGCAATGGATGAGACACTCTTGAGGTCATCTTTATTAGCCAATTCCTGTATAATCAAGATACTGAGCTCGATGGGTAAATATTCGAGAGACATGATGTATTGCTAGACACCAAACGTTACAGGTAAGATTTGAAGAGAAATGAAGATAGGTGGAAGACTTAAATAATTTTGTGTTTAATTTCCTCGCAGGCGTCATATCCATAAGCTACAAGAATCCAAGAAGAAGACCCGCGTCTTTTATTCATGCCTGTTCTGCTGTTCAACCATGTTTGGTTGGTACAAGCTCTGAACACAACTAAGACAGTCACATTATGCAAAGAAATGAACACGAAAAAACCAATACATGTATAAAATATGAATTTTCTGAAAGAAATATTGTTAATGAACACCTGGACGTCTTATATGGGACCTCCTATGAAAGAGCCTGATTGCTGAAAGATGAACAGCTCATGGAGGTGGGAGAAACCATTCGCATCCTCTAAGAGACTATCAACAATTATGTACTCCATATTAAGTACACAGAAAGCTTTCAAACTAATGCACACAGCAGAAGCGGCTTGTAAAGACAGTTCAATTACACGGATTTGAGACTGTTGCGGCGTTACGATGGTTGCATCGTAAGGGCTTCACATCTCACCACAAGAGACGATGCTTTTTATTCGAATGTCACCCAGCGGGTAAACGCACATTTATTCTTTGATCAGGCTCAAGAAATTGAACAAGCACACCACGGTACAGCACAGCAAAAAAAAAAAAAAAAACACATCACAGGTAAATTGTTTTCATTTAGTGGATTGTTAGACAACGCGCTGCGTCAAAATCGGCCGGGCTTTTAGGCATTCTGAACGATGCTGGCGGCATGCAATCTCAACGGTCGCGTGGTCTAACGGTCATGACTGCGGATTCTGATTCCGCCAGCGAGGGTTCGACTCCCTCCGGGACCTGAGCTTTTTTCTTTTTTCCCCATCTAGTTGCAAGTATCTATTTGTGCAATTTTCCCTTCATCTGTGCTGTATTCCCAGCCAAAGCCGGCAGTCTGTCATACACGTTATGTATTGTATTGCTTGAGCCATTTGTCGGATCTTGTGTCAATCGAGTTTATACGCGCGCTTAGCGAGATCTGCTGCGGTGTTCCATCAAACTGCTGCAAGATCCACAAGATCTAGTTTTAAAAGACGTAGTACTATCTGTAATCGTGCAGCTTGATAATTTGCGACGGATCTCGGGTTGAGGAATTCGGCGTTAGTAAAGATGATGCTACATGTACTTATGGTGTCAGCGCGATGGCCGTTATTTTGGTATGCAGCAGATCGTCTCCACAAACCTTGGACTGTCAGATCTCGGGCCGGAGACTAGAGGTGCATATCTCGGGCCGGCTGTTTGTCAGGGATAGATTTCAATAGCTAAAGGCGTGCTTTCTTCCATCTTACGCGCGTTACAGAGCTCAGCGTACGAGGTAGAGAGGGTAGAAATCATGCCAATCGCCTCACTAGGTGATGTTCATGGAGATTTGTGCATGCTACGTATAAACATATTACGTGGCTGTGCAAATATTACTAATGTTGACGGGCTATGCATGTTTGCTTTTTAGGGGATTACGTTTGATGTTTGCATCACATTAATCCAATCAGATATGCCGTGCTCTGTACGAAGTATACACAGAGCATATTTATTTTCAGCTCGGCGTATCGAAATTAAAATCAGGAAATTAGCATAAGACAATTTTTCATGATAATTCGATAATAGAAGAAATAAAAGGATACGATTTGCGTAATATCTAGCTCTTATTAGCATCCGCGTAGCATATAATAACATCGCTTTGTCTTACCAAGCCGGGTCAAGTGCTGGGCCGCTTTAGTCATTTCAGCCGTCAATATTCGATCAGCCCTCCAGCCTCGCCCTGCTTAAGACCCTCTGCTTCTTTTTCAGCTCTGCCGCCCCTGAGATCTGTCATAGTATTTACCCTTGCATGTTCCTCGAGACACCAAATATGTATTCGTAAAGTGTGAAAAATAGCCGTCTCATCAGCACCTCTCTAGCAATTACTGCCATCACCAGCTGTCTCATGTTCTTGTGTGTCATTGTGCTCAGATATTGGGTAAGTAAGTGCTCGAATGCTGTTTCTCCCTATTAATGCTTCTTCTCTTAGAGTATGTACTCCTGCTGACATTCTGTTTTTCAGCTGCTTAGACACTGACTCAACATCTGGCACCCGAACGAGATATGCCACGAAGGGCAAGACCAAAGTTCGGACGCGGACACCCCAAGAAGGGCCCGTTGCATGAAAACCATGTAGGCCGTCCAATGATCCGGTATCTCTTGGCCTCGTACTCCACAGAACAGATTCAACAGATGTTTGAAGAAGAAGGATGCCCGCTGTCATCATCACCGGCGTTCTTATCGCCTCCGTTGGGTAGGATTCTCTTTTTCTATGCTCTAAAGGCCCTTCTCTTCCAACGACACGCCGGAAGGTATCATGAGATTGGCATGGCTAATGTTTTATAATAGAAAACGACGATGAAGATTCCATATCACCCGAACCTAACCCCAAACCACAAGCTACGCTTCCAGACGCAGCTAACGATGGATTTTCCGAGTCTAGCCACATTTCACTTCCTTCAGTCGCCTCCAACAGAAGCCCTGCAAGCATTGACATTGCACTTCCAGACAACACCATCGTCCATCAGATAGAACAAGTGGCCACAATGGAGCAGGCGTCTTCAACATCTACAAACGAGATTAACGAAAACGCCAGTGGGGAGACCTCTTTTGAGTGGCAGAAAGAATATCCTTGTGGTTTCTGCAGTGAACATGGAATAAAGACGAATTTCTCGCGAAAGAGTGATTTGAAACGCCATTTAACAAGGAAGCATCATACGAATAATCTGTGGATCTGCTCTCAAAGAAATTGCCGGAGGGTTTTCCAGTGGCTAGGGGCCTACAAAGAACACGTCCGGGGCTATCACAAATCGCGCATCAAGATTTCAGACGCCGAGACTCTCACGCTTTGTCCCCAGACCGTCTTTGCGTGCGGTTTTGAAGGCTGTATCAAAGTTTATGAGGCACCGTCGGAGTTTGACACAGGTCCAACAAAGATGAAGTTTATCACCCACGTCTTGAATCATTTTCGATATACGAAAAAGCCAAAATCATGGACTTTTACACTAAGGATCCGCAACTTGCTTAGACAAGGCGAGTTATTCAAGGTCTGGCCGCCTCCATCGCTGCCATACGATCAAAAGGTTCGTCTGAACTGGGATGTTCAGACCGGCAGTGTGCTTCAAAAACTGCTTGAAACAAGGCACCTTGGCGACTTGAACTCTTTGGTCCAGAATGTCATCGCTTTGGGATCAAATCCCAGCAAAGAGGTTCAACTTGCCCAAGGCAACATTGCGGTGCCTATTCTGGGCGAGTGTCAAGCGGATGTACACCAAAATGAGATGCCTACTGTTCAATTTACTGCTCTTTCGATGGGACCAGTCAATGTTAATGTGGAGCCTATTAACATAGACTACGGAGCGTCCTTAGCTGTCACAAACTATACAGACATACCCAACGGTAGCTACCAACCACAGCCTTTGATGTACCAGGATCCGATGCAAGAGATGCTGAATTCCCTCATGCTGAATTCCCTCATTGTACAGCCTGTAGAGCAACAGTACCTTTCAACAGACTACACGGGCCTGATGGAATGGCTTGACGATGATGAGGAGAGCGATGACGTTGTTTAGCGTTGCATTGGACGGCATGGATCATTTTCGCGTTGTTTTAATTATTTTCTAATGGGATATTTTGTGATATACCATGGGACAGCCAAGAGATTGAGCTGTATACGCAGCTGAATTTCCTTTCATTGTATTTTTATTTTTATTATTGGGACTAGCAATTTGATGATTAACCTCATTTGGGACCTTTGCCTTTGCCCTCAATTAATATGTAGTAACCTGCGGAAATATACTAAAGAAAGTGACCAACAATAAATAAATAGGTATTTTCAATCTGTTCAAACAGAAAAAGATAAAAAAGCCAAGCAGGCTACCAAAACCAGGGTATCGCTACCACTCACAAATCGCCTACTGCCGTCGTATCTTCTCATCTATAGCCAAAGCCGTAATCATGACCAGGATATCAAAGTCGCGCCCTCGGTCAACGTTAATCTGCAGCCATCCCGTAATCCCAATCGTAGTATCGTAGGTGAATATGGCGACAACCTCGCCCTGCTCGTCAATGAGCTTTCTATTCCGCTTGCTTATGTTGTGGAACTTCTTGCCCGGAACGCCGACATGGGACGTGCGCTTCCAAGTGAATTGCTCCCGTTCGCCTTTGCCAGTCTCGGAGACGATATCACCGTTTGAGAAGGAGACGGAGATGTTGCGCTCACAGCCGCTCTTTTTGGGCTTGACGAAATCCTCCCATATGAGGGGCTCGTCGGCCGTGGGATCTCCAAAGCCAATCTTGCAGTGCCGTGAGAAGTTGGGCATGTAGCACGTAACCAGAATAGGCGAGGTCAGATCGGGTCCGCTATGCAGCTCGAGATCCGGAGCCTTTCGGGGGTATAGCCGGTTCTTGACCCTGTACCGAGGCTCTTCCTCGCCTTCGGGTATTATCTGAGTGGTGTGCTTGAAGGCCGGCCTCACGATCTTAAATAATCGGGACATGGTATGTTGGTGGTAGTTGTTGAGAGTAGTATTTGTTCTTTTGACGACATCAGCCGCTGCAACGAGCAATCAGACATTTGTGGCCGGCGGCCCTTTCTTTATATACGCCACGCGGTAGCTGAGGCTGAACAGCTTCAAGTTTCATCATGACTTGGGGGGCCAGCCCGGCTGTCGTTTGGGCAGCCCAGCTTGACCCGTAGCGACCAAACAGATTTGAGGTGCACCACATAGCGCCACTCGCATCTCTCGTACTCATCGCATTCAGTGGACTCGGTGCACACATGCGGTAAGGGGGAGAGCTAGCGGGATTAGTGCCATCAAATTGGTTAACCTGGGCTGATTAGAACTAGGATTCATATGTTGGCATGCGTGTACATGTGATCCACCGGTGTCGAATTGTTTAGCAAACGAACAAGCATGAAGCTTCGTGTATTGTTTCAATAGATTTTGGTGAAGCTACCAGTATTTGAGCTTTGTTCCCCTAAACACCAATCTTTTTGGGATGGATGAGAGCGTCGTTTTGGAGCTCTCCTATGAGGGACTGAGACTGAAAATATGGAGATGCAGGGCCTACTTTAGCACGTATTGCACTTCATAGTGTGTCTTTTAAACCTTTTAGTAGAGTTGTTCGAGGACCCCTGGACTGAATCGAGATTCGGCTTAGACCATTTCAGAGCTTCAAATGTAGCTCCTACATTATATTATAATGTGAAATGGCCTTTTTACAAAGCATATACGACCATATGTAGTGGAGAATGCGGGATCCCGTCAAGTTCTTCCTGGGGTTTTAAGTCCACCAAATATCGAAGAGTGAGACTCCAGAATTGGAGGTCATGAGTGTTCTTTTTAAGATAAGTGGACCTAGCCAAGAGATTACGGTTAGCTTCCGTATTTAGCTGGCTGCCTTGCAAACAGCGCCTGTCCTGCCTTTCTGTAGCCAGAATGATTCGGTAAGTTTCATCTCGGTAACCGTAATCATAACGGCCATCGTAGCCTTCCAATGAAATACAAGGAAATGAGTGCTGAAACCATTTTAGAGGACATTTGAAGAAAAAGAGAAAAGAAAGAAAAGAAAGAGAAAAAAAAAAAAAAAAAAAAAAAAAAAGTTAAATAATAAATGGTTGGTTTGTGTGGG
>JARFTM010000254.1:0-37432 GCA_030278935.1 Trichoderma polysporum | reverse complement strand
GAATCCCGGAATTTCCCCCCCCCCCCCCCTTTTTTTTTTTTTTTTTACATCCGCGCGTATTATTCAAGTAAAAGAATTTTGTTTTGCTTCGTGGCTAACCCATTCTTCTTCGCATTACCAGTTTGTCGAAGAACAAGCCATTGACCGAGTCCACCGTCTCACTCAAACCGTCGATGTCGTCGTCTACAAGCTCACCGTCACACAAACCGTCGAAGAAGGTATCCTGGCCCTCCAGGAAAAGAAGCGCCTCCTCGCCGAGCAAACCATCGAAGGCAGCACTAAAAAGGGCGCTCTCAAGCTGGGCATCAATGAAATCATTGATCTGTTCAGACCCATTCACACTTCGCGCGGTCGGGACGATTCGTACGTCGACTACGATGATGAAGCGGATGCTGAACGCAGGAGAGCAAAGGACGCGATGGGGCTGATGCAGATGTCGAGAAAGAAGGCGCAGAAATCGGAGAATAGCGCGTATGCACGGCGATGGTAGAGTTGATGATTTAGGGAATGGGTGAATAGCTGGTATGATGATTATGATTATGAGATATAGAATGGGGGGGGATTGGATTGGATTGGAAGGATAACCACGACATTATAAGAGCTTCTTGCTAGCTTTGACCAGAATATTCGTAAAGCATCACGATATATGCATACATTTTTACAATATACGTTGATTTGAGATATATGCAAATGTCAACGAGTCTCTTTGAACTCCACATTTTCGTAAAATTGGTCACAAAATTCATTTCCTATGCATTGGAAAAGCAATGCAAATATTGGACAGCAAAGAGTCAGAATGAAAAAAAGAGGATATGTTATTGTTCCCCGTTATACCTCTCCAGGCCATATCCACGCTAGACAATTCATTCATGTAACCGAAAGATTTAAAAGCCATTCTTCTCTCTCCTTGAAAGAACACAATAAAAGTTCGCTTCCCTATTGCCGTACCATCATTCCACTAATTACATACTAAAGCTAACCCTCCCACCCTCCGACATATTATGCGCATCTGAATTAATAGACACCAGGTTGGCGATAGTAGTCGTTTGGAGCCGGAGCGCTAGGTTCCGACGAACCAGGGGGCGCGTAAGGCCTGTATTGAGGGCCAGGACCCGCGCCTGATTGACTGGGTAGCCCCTGACGAGCATCGTAAGCAGTCCCAGCGGGCTGCAGAGGTGGAGGAGTCATGACGTTCTGAGGGCGCTGGGAGGGAGGTTGTTGGGGAGGCGGATAGCTCTGATACGATGGCTGCTGCGTAGAATAAGGAGCAATAGGCTCGGAATCATTTGGATGGGGAATAGGAGGACCGTCTTGAGAATAGACAGAGCTGCTGAATGTAGTGGCAGAGTTGGGGTTATTGGGAGCAATGGGGGAGTCATATACAGACGTAGCTAGTTCCTGAGCACCATAGGTGCTTGGAGGCTGCTGGTTAGGAGGGTGTTGAAAGGGATTGTTGTTGAAATTTTGGGGAGGCGCTGGTGACGATGTAGTTTTGAGTGGAGGAGGCAGAGTGCCATTGGAGGGTATTCTAGGAGCGCTGTCTCTCTGTGGGTATGGTGGGCCTGCAGGTGGCTGGCCTGCAGCAGCATGAGTAGGGACCTCGGATCCCGCAACGTAGAACGGCGCTGGCGCAGTATGAGAAGAAGCCTGTGCAGGTGGACCAGGCTGTGGGAAGTTAGGAGGTGGGGAAGAAGTCTGTTGATACTGCGGCCGGCCTTATACCAACGGTTAGCGACTGAACTGATAGTAGAGTTTCGTTTTTCTCAGTACTTAGGTGTGCGGGAGAATCGAACCTTGAGGACCAGGAGTATAGAATCTCTGAGGATCCTGCTGCTGGGGAGGGTAGTTACCTCCTGGCGGAGGATAGGCCTGAGGCCCTGGGCGCATAGCATACTGCTGGTAGTTATGCTGAGGAGGATGAGACATAGACGTCTCTAGTAGGGACTCGTAGTCTCTTCGAGCTTTGATGAACTTTTCGTTCAGCTGAGTGAAATCATCTGTGTCAGTTGTTGTTAGCGAGACCGTTACATGTTTGAAAAAGGAAAACAGATATGCGTGGCGTCATTACCTTTCTTCTGCGAATACTTCTCAATCAGCTTAATCAACTTTGGGCGGATTGCAAGCGTCTGGTGGTATAATTTCTGTATTGGGTGTGGTTAGCGACGTTATAATGTACGTGTATTTCAAGACAGTGGCGTCTAATTCGTTGCACAGCTTCACATACCGAAATTTCCTCATTATCTTCCTCTCGTGGCCCCATATTCGAAGCGCTCAGGAGGGTAAGGAGCTTCTCCACATTCTTGATCTCAGCAAAAACCTCCGCTTCCATCTGGGCCTCTCGCTGCATTTCCTCCGGCGTGGGGTCTGTCAGCTTCTCTACGTAGTTGAGAGGGAAGATGCCCGTCTTCCCCTTGAGCGATCCACGCCACCAGTCCTTGTACACGCTCTCTAGCACAGCGATGACGTCGCCCTTTTTGAACTCCAGCTCGCCAGGCTCGGTGGGCTCAAAGTCGAACAAGGCACGCACCCTGCTCACGGTAGCAGCCGTAGTGCCCGACGGTAGCGCAGTGGAAGCCGGAGCATTCTGTTGCTGCTGGCCGCTGGATCCCGCTTGCGAGGCTGGCGCCGCCTGAGCCGTCTTCTTTTGTTCCTCGTCCTGCAAGCTGAGCTTTAGGGCTATCTGCAGCTCATCATCTTCCTTCTGTCGATCTTGGTCGGTCAAGCCTTGTTTCTGGGGCGCGCTGGGCGGCTGCAGCGAAGGGTTGCTCTGCTTCAACTTGTGGAATGCATCGTACATGATGCCCAAATCGGCATCGCTGCTGAACATTTCGCTCCAATCGTGCATCTTCTCCAAGATCTTGCTCTTGACTTGCTGGTGCGTATTCCGGTCGTTGGCCAGTTTCAGCAGGGCCTCGGTGAAGGCACGGCTGGAGACCTCGCGATGCATCTGCTTCCCGCAGTTTTGGCAGAGGGCGTGCGCAAGCTGATAGGAGAGATTAGAGTTAGCTATCTGCCGCCGCACTGCGAGAGCGGGGAATGCCGCCATCACGAGACAGCAAAAAGGGAAAGACAAAGAAGACGAACCTCGAGAGTATAAAGCTGCACATTGGCGTTACGGTGGGCGAGTCTCTTGATCATGCTCTGGACGGCCTCCTTGGAGCCATTCTGGTCCCCAGACACCTTATCGCATACTTCGATGATGGCGCCCCAGTCCTCCGACGTCAGATTCTCATCAGTCGCCTTGGCTGCGATGACGTTAGTAACCACACAAGAAAAAGAAAAAGAAAAAGACAAATAAAGTAAAAGAAAACATCTCCCAGCTTCCTTCGGTTATACTGCTGCGATGTTCTCCTTCAGGTTCTCTCAGGGTACTCACTGACGACCTCATCGAACGGCCCAGCCGCCGCTGCTCGGAACATGGCTGCTGCTGGTGGTGGCTACTAGACTAGAGGTATGACGATGGTTGAAGGCGAAACGCTGAGGCTCAGGCAGCAGCTCTAGATGCGGTCGCACAAGGTTTGGCTGTCGTCAGATGGAAATCGCAGCGCCTATGGGGGAAATAACAGCTGCTTGTCGGTATAAGGCGAAGCAGTGAACGACAGGATGTTGAGGTTGCAAAAGGGAAGGTCGTGGAGATGACGGCAGAATCAGGTTCGACAGTAGGTACCTGTGAGCAGTTGGCTACCTAAGCCACCCAGTGCGCACATGCATGCATGTACTCTGCATACCTTAAGTACAAGTTGAAAGGTGTGGCGGCAGCGGTCGGTTAGAGTTACGACAGGTATACAAGGGCTGCTATAATTTGTATGCGATGGGCGGCGATGTATTTTGCATCCCGCATGGTATGGTATAGTACCTGCAGCCTGACAGCCTAAGCCCGCCATGGGTTCGCGCAGCAGGTACTTCGTCATCCGCAGCGAGTTTCCGGGTATCTGCACCCGCTGCCGTACCTACAAGTTAAGGCTGTACAGAAGAACAAAGGGGCTTGGGGGGTACTGCTACCTCTGTATATCTTCCCATTACTGTGAGCTCAATGGCTCGTACTTACTTGGAATACATATGAGCACTAATACTAGGTACTAAGGTAGGTACTAAGTACATAGGGTGATTTACAGCAGTGTGCTCAAGTCCCTTCACATGTCAAACCTGTCGTCAACCCAATTCAAACATATTCCCAATATCCAATATTCATTATCCTAATGCTATTCAGCACCCATAAGAAAAATTAGAATTTCCAAGACATTTTACAACGAACTCTTTATGCAAAGGCTTTATTTTACCTTAGTACCTACTCCAACTTCGTACAATCCCTGACAATAAGCTGGTGGTCCTGTCCCTCCCTGCAAGAGAGGGGGCTCAGCAGCCAAGCACAGCCATGACGTGGCTGGCCGCGCGCCACGCAGACGCCACGCCTATCCTACCTATTCCATCATCCCGCCCCATAAGTACAATGTCGTGGTCAAAGACAAGCTAGAGACGGTTGAATAGTTCGGATTATGCTTGCTGTGAGGCTGCTGTAAGGCTGCTTCAAGGCTGTTTTAGGGCTGCTGCAATGCTACTGCAACGCCACCTTCATGTGATGGCCATGTACGAGTATGCACAGTAAGCCGGATGAATGTATGTATACATGGATGCTAGCCAGATATAATCGATAGTCAAATACGGAGTAATGAAATGCAGCTATAGATGGATGAAACTGCATCTACCAAGTAAGCAAATATAGCACTCAAATCCCAGCCTTTTAAAACCTCATCTACATCGTACATTGCCTCGAGGCTGCTATATACTCTCCGGTGCTACACTTGTTGTAGATCCAAATATCATCTGTCCAACCCATCTCATTCATCCTTCACCTGTTGATATATACACAGGCTCTCTCGGGCCAGATCTCCCATTCCAAAAAGGTGTAATAATACTGATAACAACACAGCAGAAATCACAAACCGCTCGCAAGCCAAAAGAATAGTGTGTGGAGAAGAAGAAGAAGAACATTTGAAAGAGAAAGAAAAAAAAAGAGAACTCCTAATACCCATGTCATTGTGGAGGCTTCCTTGTTACCAGTATCCAAAATAAGAGGAAGAAAAGAAAGGCAATAGAGAAAGAAAAAAACAATTTTATGAGAGATGCCATTAACGCCGCCAACTCAGGTCCAAATATCCAATCAATCATTAAAACAAAGCGTTGTCTGGGGGGAAAAAAACCCCGACACTGGGGGGTTTTAAGCAAGATGATGAGTCTATCAACCAATCTGTGTAATCAACCAATCAACCAATCAACCAATCTTTAGTTAGCAGTAATAATAGCTCATGGGCTTAAACAAATCACTCGGCCCATCCTCTTCGAGTCACGCCTCGCGGCTCAAAGGTTGGTCGATCAATGGATGCGCCGCTGCTGCCGCGGCGCTCTTCTAAACTTCGCCTTCCCATGGCATCCATCTCAGAAAGGGTAAATACCAGCGGCTCCTCACCAACGGCTTCTTCATCTGGACGGCCAAGTCTACTGGTGGAACCAGTAAAGCTGCCGCGAGAGGAGTGAGGAGGCGTACTTCGGCGGCCACCCGCCATGCCGGCATACCGCCGTCGCTGGAAGGAAGAACTCGACTGCGTTGCCGGAATAAAACCATCCGGGGGTGTGTCGCTCGCTGAACCTCGCTGTATCATTTCCGATGACTCAGAAGTCTGAATCTCAGCAGCCGGGCGAAGCGCGGTGGACGGATCTTCTTGTTGCCCAGGGCAGCACTCATCTTCTGGAATCTGTCGGCCAAGAAGAGTACTCAAGGTCGGTGGTTCTCTGTCATTTGCCCCAAGGCTAATGCTTCGGTGTGTAGCAAATGGCAGATCGGCCTCCTCGTCATCGGTCGCAGCTCGGACTTGCTGAGCGACTGAGCTTGATCGGCGGTGATAAGTGCCCAGCCTAGGAGATAGAGGAATGTCAATTGCAGTCGTGCCATCCTGAGTCGTGGTACCCCGTCTCTGGGATCCTGTTGCCCTAGATGGCTGTGACTCTCGCTCCGGCGGCTCTACTCTTTTGTAGGTTGGGGCATAGTCAATAATCGAGTTCTCACTCAGACGAGATGGTATCGCAGGCGTATGTGGCGTGTGAGGTGACACTGGCTTCCCAGGAGAGGAAGATGTAGATACCGAAATCGTTCCACCAATACCAGCAAAATTTGTGAGTTGTCTGCTTGAAACGGTTGAGGAGCGATTAAGCTGCATCGAAGAAGTCATCGACTCCGTCAGGGCGTTGTTCGAGTCTCTCATCATGTGGAACTTGGACAGTTGAGCTACCGTCCTGCTCGTAGCCGACTCTCCCTTCTTCGTTGGCTCGAACGACTTGAGTGTCTTTTTGCTGTCCAAAGCCTTTAGGAAGTCGGAAATATCATCCTCCTCAGTCTGGAGAGAGCTATAGCTTCCTGCCCCAACCTCGGCAAGAAATCCGGACCCGGGCTGCACAATTGACGAAGCCAAGCTCTGCTTCCCACTGCTGCCTTGTTCTTCGTCACCCGCCCGGCTCGCGCCACCAATCGACAGACGGCCTCTCCGGTGCGTAAAGCTGCTGCTATATCGACTAGCAGATGCCGGTCGTGGAGAGCCCACTATGGGTGACTCGGTAGTGTTTATCGCAGCCGGCCCACCACGAAGTGAAGCTGGCATGCCCGCTGTTAATGAAGATCGGTTTCCTGGTTGTCGGAGGGATGGTAAACTAGGTCTGGTAAGTGATGCGGGAGATTCTGGCTCACTCTGTCGGGGAACAGGAGATCCTGAGAGAGAGCCAGCTTTAAATGGTTGGAAAGATATAGACGGCCTTCTTCGATCTTCACCAATGCGGACCGTAGGCCGCGCCGCAGATGCCCGCCCTCCTGATATAGGCAGCGAATGAGGAGCCACAGCACCGGCATCAGTGTGACGGGGCAGTGATGCTGGCGGGGAGCTCGTATCTGAACCAGGCGGCTTGACAGCGCGAAGTGCAGATATAGGGCTCGTTCCCATCGGTCCATCGCCGTGGAAGGTTGACAGACTACCATATGTCTGCTGAACATCATTCATACTTACTCCCCGGCGATGGTCTCGCAGAGAACCTGCCTCGGCCATGTGTCGCTGTGGTAATGATGGCTTGAAGAAGTTTTCGTCAACTCCCATGAAGCGGGAGCTCAGGAGTGACTCTGAGTCGTCAACGCGAAATGTGCAATCGTTTCGATAAATCACAGTGGTGCATAGCCGTCCTACGGGAACCTCGAGATCTCCAAACATGTACTCCGTTACTGCGTCCCTCCTTCCATCTATGGGATTCTTCAACAGGTCAGGCCTTGGCCTGCCAGGGTCCGACATCCGGATCCTGCACCGAGGAACAAGGGCAGGGTGAGACTTGACGGCGCCTTGGCTAGCGAATTTCCAGGCCGGTAATAGCTTGGTAGCCACAAAGAGAGATCGGAAGAAGACGATGGCCTTCTTGTAAATAGTAGGTAAGGTCGGTCCAAAGTCGTCCAAGGGCCTGTCGCTTATCGTCTTCAGTTCCACCCGCCATCGTTCCAGTATTACCTCGGTGGGCCTTCTCACTGTGGTGAGGGAATCGCTACCACTCGAAGATGTCGATGAAGTAAGCTGCTCTAGGACATCCCAACGCTTCCCATCCTCGTCGATCATGACGAGACTCTGGCTTTCCTTTAAGGTCGACGCATCAAGATAGACTTCGATAATCATTGGTGGAGGGCGGTTCTCAAGGCTGCCACAGTTCTTCCATATGCCCAGCTCTTCCCTAAACTCGTCCATCTCCTCGGTTTCGATCTGGTACTGTTGTTGAAAGACAGTCAGCCCATCAAGTCTCCCGTCTGCTGCAGAAGAGTCGGTTCATACCCATTTATTGATTTTCGGTCCTCCATTGGCACTGTAAACTGGTTTTACTTTCATACGCGAAGCGACGACGACAGCGGCGATTTTGGTGTGGAAGTTCTATCAGCACAAGCGAGGTTAGCCCATTGACCACCGAAGAGAAGCATTCGTCCAACCTACTTGGACTATCTGATCCAACTTTTTTATTGACGCGGCCGGCGGCCCTGCTTGCTCCATCGTTGGTGAGCTCGCAGAATCCCTGGCCGAGAGGTTTGATCCCGCCCGCGGCCGAGATCCTGAAACACCTTCTCTTAGACTATTGGATCGCATTGGTGACCTTGCCGGCGAGGCGAGCCTCGGAGGCACTCGGGCTTGTTGATGCATTTCTGATCAAAGGGGGAGGGGGGGAAGAGGGGAAAGTATTTTGTATCGGCTCCCCGAAACCGAATGTTTCTTGGGGAAGAAGGGGAGGAGAGAGAAGCTGAAGGCGGTCGATCAAATTCGGATAGGGGTGTCGGTCTGGAACTGAGACTGCTCTTCCATATCGTAGGCGTGGGCGTTTTGATTCCGGGAGTATCGATGGGATGTTCGTCCGCTCTCTTGTGCGGCAGGCCGGCGCCTCGCGTCGAGCAGATATGGGCAGCAACGCAAGAATTCAACCTAATTCTGGCGGCCTTGGATGCGGTGCAGCCAAACGCCAACTGAGGCCGATGACTGGTCAATCGTGGTCCGCGGATGAGGCAACCTTGGCTAACTCGCCAGGCAGCAGAGAGGGGGAAGAGGAACAAGATAAAAAACGGCCTTGATGGGGGTTTGCTCGGCAGACAGGCAGCCAGCGCTGATGCAGATGGGCAGCTCTAGATATTAAATTGGGCAAAGATGACGCTACAGTTATCCGCAAGCACGCAGCATCCCACGATAGTGAAGACGAGGCGTTGCTACCCCGACAGAAGCAGTTCCAAACAAGAGCAACAGGCACTGTATCGAATCGATAAAGTCTGTGGAGACCAGTATCGTCACAGGACGCGAGCTCCCTTTTAGCAGGCAGAGTCACTCGCCCCGGCACTCGTCCGACCTAGGGACCCCGTGATAGCAGGCCAGGGGACGGGGGTGTTCGTCATCGGCCAACGGCCAGCGTGCAAGCTGGGCAGAACCGCCCTCGTCAACGCCGCACGCGCAAGCTGAAGGCCCTTGCAAGCGGTGAGATCTAAGGCGCGGGATATGGGGATTTTGGGCTTTGGGGGTGGGATGAAAGAGTGAAGATGCCTCTCTTCCCTCATCAGCCGGTCCAGCGAGATTGATGGCTGCTGATAAGGTTTTGTGAGAGCCGGGGGGGATGGATGAGTTGGTGGAGAGGCATAAAGCCGGTTTGGCGGTAGCGGACAAGTACCCGCAAGGTAGCGCAGTACCAGGAGCTACAGCTGTTACAGGTAGGCCTAGGCCTGATAGGGCGCTGATAAGTGGGCAGTACGGGGTAGTGCTGTTGAAGCTCCAGGTACTATCTTGAGTACTTTTACAGCCCGGGTACCGTGCCGACTCATGTCAGCTCCAATTATTGGTCTCGTGCTTCTTACCATGGAAGGTATCAATAGTATCAATAGTACCTAGCAGTGTCGGTGCCATCTATGACCTAGGTGGGTACGGAGCCTCTGTTCATTAATACACCCTGCTCTCCTCTCCAGATGGCGGCGGTTAACGAGGAGTTACCTACCTAGTAGGTACTAAGGTATTTTCCCTCCATCTCTCTCCCCAGCTGAGTGGACAAGCAAACAGATAGGTAGGTACTTAGGAACCTCCTCGGAACCTCTGGCGCAAGCCACCCAGCGCCTCTGCAAAACGACAGCCGACACACCGCTGAGCACGGCCAAAACTGCAGGGCGATATTTAGCACCCAACCCTCTGGCGCTATGGCATAGGCCTACGCTACTACTGTATAGCGAGCGAGCATCCCGAGCAGTGGGGGTGCTATCGCGCTTCCATGGTTGGCTGCGGGCCATTGTCAGAGTCATCCATGATCCGATTCTCCATCTCCGGCATGCTGATTGGGAGGTGTCAAAACGACGTACTGCCACGGTACCTGGCATAACATGCCTGGCTGGCCCGCGGCTGTTAGTGGTGGTACAAGTACACATGTACATCGGGCATGCACTCCATTTAATGCTACAGCGCTCCGTACTCGTACCTCGTCTTGTCATGATTCAACGCAAAGTGTTCGGCTAGCCGGAAAGGGATGGGCTGGATCAGATCAATCGAGGCTTGCTTAGTACCAGGTGAGACATGAGATTAACAAATCCTGGGTGTTGAGCACGCAAGGGGTGTGGCGATGGTGAATATCAAACGCCGCGAAAAACCTAATGAACCCCCAAAATACCACGGCATAATAGGTCGCACCAGACGATGCTGGCAAGAATAATCATTAATTAATTGCCATTGAAGGTCTACTAGTCCCTTGTGTGCAACACACACAAAAGAGTGCCTGTGGGACAAAAGAGAGAGTCGGGATTGGTACCGCGCAGAAATGTGTCGGTGAGGCCCTGGAGCTTCTGAATGGCTGTGTCACCCAGCAAGATGTGCTGGCATTTCTCATGAATTGGCCCTATGCGGATGCTCTCGGCATTCATGTACAGCGGTTGGTGATGTGAATACGACTTAGCGTTGATCCCTTACCTGCAAGTTTGCTCCCGTGCCCTTCAAATCTGCAGCCATTGGTAACACAAGATGCGTGCCAAATTATGATTGGTATTGTTACAAGAAATGTACCGGAGTAGTGGGATATCTATTAATCGACGGTGTAGCCGTCCAACGCACCAAGTAAGCCAAACACAACGGCCTAACCCGATGAAAACAAAAACCCAAAAAAACTCACATCCCGCCTCTGCTGGTCTTCCCTCTACTTCTGCCTCTGCCTCTGCCCCGAGATGCATTACCGCTTATCTTGGCTGCTGCTTCCTTGGAACTTGAGTCTTCAACGTCTAGCTGTTGGTTGTTTGATGGCTCGTTGCTTCGAATCTTGCCCCCCCTTCCCCGACGACCACGTCTTCCTCCTCCTCCTCCTCCTCCTCCTCCTCCTCCTCCTCCTCCTCCTCCTCCCTGCTCTTCCTTTGCTTTTCCTGTTCCCTTCGCTCTAGTATGCCGTCTAGCCTCCTCTTCCTGTGCACGACGACTCTCTTGGTCCCACCACTCTTGAAAGGCTTGTTCTTCTTGAATCTCCTGAAGTGATCGCTTTGCAACTGCCTCTTTGACCATCTCTTGCTCTCTCTTTTGTTGTCCGATGATATCTGCCATACTCAATCCCAAGGTCGGCTCTGTCTTTGGCGCCGGTTTAATGTAGGATTTTGAGTGGGGTACAAGAGGTATGCTCTGTGATTTGTCCACCCCTGAGCTTGTTTGAGGTGATGAGTTGCCAGGGCGCCCCTGTCCGGGGAATCGAGTGTCAGGAGAGGCCGTCCGCCTTTGTGTAGATTGAGGATCAGACTCGGATACAGCCAGCGGTTTAGCATTGGTGGATATTGTACTTCGCTGCGCAGCATCGGATGCCATAGCCTGCTGTAAGGAAGTCTTTGGAATAGGAGCTGCTGATTTCCACGGCGGTTGCTTTTTATTTGATGGCGATTCCGTTTCCCACGGGCTTGCTTTGACCTGCTCTTCTTGAGCAACGACTTGTGCCTCTAGTTGTATCTGCATCTGCTTTTTCCGTTCTTTCTGTGACATTTTAGAAAGAGGCTTGCTAGCCGAATCCTTCGTTGTTTGTGCTGATAAAGCGGCTGTCAACGCGGATTTTCCAGTAGCCTCAGACATGATATCTTTCAGATCCAATTTAGCAGTAGCCAACGTCGCAGAAGCCCACGGAGAGTTGGATGCCGAGTATGGAGATTCCAGATTGCTTTTCGCCTCTTTGGAAATAGGTGTTACCGATTCGATAATCGGCTGTTGGAGAGAGGGTAGACTCGAAGTAGGCGACTGAGGTAGCTCTGCCTTTTCTTTGCCTTTCGACCTCTTCCATTCTAACGGAAGCTTCGATATCGGCTCAACGTCAATATCGGTACGAGTTAGAGGCGGCGATAATTGCGGGGACATGAGACTGCTTCCTCCTGAAGGCCCTTCGTCCTCCATATCAAAGATCATATCGGCGTTGGAATCTTTCGGGCGTAAAGCCGGGCTAAATGGTTCATTCCGGCCCGTCTTAGACTGTCTGTTGGACTTCTCTGGAGTCTCTAGCCCTCGAGTAGAGTCATCCAAACTTCCAAAGCGAGTTTTGTATGTAGAGTATGGCCTCTTCTCTTCTTCTCTCTGTGCGTGCTTGAAAGCCATCTCCTTGACACGACGTCGCCTCTCTTCTTCAATGTCTGCCGCCAGATCAGGATACTTCTCGTGAAGTAGCAATTCTGCTCTCCCACTCTTTGCAAATGGAAAACACGCGAGCTGGTTGTCTCGGACTTTACTATCAAGCTCGTACAAGAGTTCCTCGTCGAGGCTGTCCAGGAAATGATTCTCAAGCATAGATTCGAGTTGCAAACATATATACTCCAGCCCAGTATTCATGAACTCTTCGACCGAACATGGACTAATTTCGTTGAGAAGGTTAGAAATGTTGCGGTTCGTCACAAACTTGCCTATCAAAGATTGGCATATTTGTGACAGTCGGTCTATCATGAGTTCATTGGCCACACTAAGCACATCCAGGACGAGTTCCGAGAATTCGTCAAGGGATGTCGCCGTCACATCATGGAATATTTCCTCACCAACATCCCCGTATAAAAATGTGAGTACATAGGAGAAGGTTTCTGGATGGATGTGTTTTAGATCAATTCGAACTGGCTCGGCTTGCTGCGTCGCGTGACGTCGGTCAGCTAGCCATTGCCCTTGCGATCTGCCATTGAACATCCCGTCGAAAAACGGGCAGCGCTGACACAAAAGATGGCTGTGGACGGTGACTTCATCACCGTCTAGCTCTAGTATAACGTCTCCGTCGTCAAAAAATGTAGGGTCGGCTATTGCTTCTTGCAAATCCGTATCGAGTGTTCGTTCCAGACCCGCCTGCAGCCGAGCTGCGGCCTCTAGTTTCGGCATATTGAGCTTTGTAGCAACTTTCATTAGATCTACTCGGACTTGGCGGAAGCGATGGGCCAAAGCCGGAGCTTCGCGCGTGTATTTCCACACGGGTACGATGTTATCTTGGTACATATATACCACGATATTCAACATCGTGAATATGTCAACATGGAGCAGAGTCAGCACCAGTTTGTTGTCAACGTTTTCTATCGTAAACGATTCCGACTGAGTATGGAAGCCGTGAAGACGGAAATCAGACAAGGCTGTGCGAAGTATAGAGCTTCGTCCAGAGAGAAGCCAGCCGTGAACTGGTATCCTGATATCCAAGGCGGTAGATGTACGAATTTCCAAGTCGGTATCATATAAAAACGAGTTGGCTTGTAACCACTGAAACATATCTGTTTCGATATCCGAGGAGCTTAGAATCCGATGGGCCACAGTACCAGGTCCCTCTCTCATAATGGAAGCATTCCAAGATTTTCGTGATGTGTCACCCTCGTAATTAGCTTCAGGCGCATAAAAGTCCTTCAAGCAAAAGAGAGAAGCCACGTCATTCCAAAGGTTCTGTTCGGCAATGCGAATATCCTGAGCCATGACTTTTACATCCTTCCGGATGGCTGCAAAGGCCCCAAAGGTAGAGCTGCGCACGGCCACACAGTCCGTGATGTAGGGAACACGCTGGAATTTGAAGTCTTTTCTCCTCGCATCAGCAGAATCAACAAAAGATTCAATCTTGCTTTTGAGACGCTTTATTCTCCTCCAGACAGCACCAGATTCTGTGCAAATGATTACAGATCCATGCTCCCCCACGCTGACCGAAGTGACGCCATCTTTTCCTGAATCCCATATACACCGCGGCTGCGTCACCGCACCCTTGATTTTAACAGGGTTAGTCGTAGAGCCAAGGCCAGGACTGGAACGAAAAGGAGCTCCAACATCCCCCTTATTACTCAGCTGCATGGTGAAAAGATCGCCACGGGCTGTGACTGCTGCAATGGTCTCGCCACCAGACGCAATGTATCGAATGTCCTTTCTAGAAAGGTCAAACTTAGCCGAAAAGACAGATGCATTGAGATTACGGTTAAGGACAGCATCGGGGATGGGGAACCTAATAAGGTTGTATCCGTAGTTTGTAAACACCCAAACGGTGTGATTTGATAGCAAGCAGGTGGTAGCTCTGTCAATTGCGGCAACCATCTCGATTGGAGCTGATAAAAGAGATGCAGCAACTTTTCGAGGCGTCTGCTGCAGATCTAGTGATCTAGAATCAGAATCCATTAGGGCAAGCTGGCCAACATTGCGTCCCCAGCAGTACAGTGACGATCCGGTGTGTGCTACGGAGTGGATGGAGGAGGCGGCGATGCCGAGGATGATCTCCTTCTTGAGAGGGCCAAAAACCTGCCGCGGGATGAGGCTCATTGGCTCTTCATCTGTCCTCAGAGGAGGGGGCAGCACATATCCAAGTTGCGAATCAGAATTGAGACCCCAGGTCCATAGTTCGCCATTTCCAACAACGGCCATTGAGTGGTTCTGCCCAAGTGCAACCTGGCGGACTTTTTTTTCCGCAAATGGTCCATGTAGAGAAGTAAATTTAAATTGTGTATTCTCATCTCCAAGGCCCAACCTTCCACCGCGGCCAACCCCGCAGACATAAAGGTTGGAGGTCGGGTCATCCGTAAGAATAGCACTATGCAGTTTTGACATGACCATGTCCTGGATTACCAAAGATCGGTTCTGAACTAAGATAGGGATGGGGTCGAGGTCTGTGGTTACATCGAGCGGAGCATCCACACGCTTCTGTGTGAGATAATCCTCGTAAAACCGGCGTATCAACTGATCTGGTCGCTGAAGCATTATCCGCTCAGGATATTGCCGGTCGTCCTCGTCCCCAACTCCTAGAGAGCGATTCTTGTTGCTCCCAAATACAAAGAGCTCATCTCCTTCAACATAATGCTTGCTACCATGTGCGAATTTAGTAGGACTGTTACGAATGAGGTCAGCGACAGATGCCAGTCAAGAATGAGGCTGTAGATACTAACCTTTGATCAAAGTCACCATCGCCTAGATCTGAGTCATCGTCAAATAGGGATTGAAGTGGCGGATGCGTTAGTGATCTTGTAGCAATGGTTGAATTATAGAGATCAAAGGGGCTGTTGCCTTCGTGATCCTTGGTCTTGATCAACTGGCCAACCTTGCTCACGATACCAGGAGTATGGTTGACCAAGTCTCCCCGCTCTTTTGCCAGCAATGCTCTTGCTATGGATGCATTTCCAGTATATAGTGACCTATGCAGAGCATTCCAGCCACTCTCGGGGTCTTGAGCGTATAAGTCGATATAAGGGTGATCAATCAGAGCCTGGACGAAGGCTAATGCGTTCGGATCGGTAGAAGAGGATGCGCGCAGCAGCAGCGTCAGCCCAGCGTGGTCGCGGCTATTCACTTCCGCTTTGCTTATACTGGAACCACCGTCTCTTGCTCTGCCGAGCCCTGGATTATAACCTGAGGCTCTACGCGATTTGGTTGTAGCTCTTGGTGAGGTCCCGAAACTACCGGGGCTCGCCCCAAGGTAGGATGCGCCAGCCCCTACGGCTGGGCTCCTTGCAGTTGTCTGGGAATTGGGTCCGGCCGAAGCCAGCAGACGTCGAAACTTGTCGACATCGTTTTCCCAGAAGTATTTCCACAACAAATGACTCATCGGCCGGGGATAAGCAGCCGCCGTATGGAATGGTAAGCCCAGACGCCTGAAATGGCACCTCGCTGTGAGTCTCGGGGGATCACGGCTTTTTTAAAGGTACCGTTCGAAGCGCCGGAGAGTTGCTGACGCCTCGGCAAGCACGGTCGATGCTCTCTTCTGTCCAAAATTTTGAAGCCCGGAGGTTGTGCGACTCAACGTGGCTGCAGCGAGACGTGCGTGTGTGGGACTCGACAGGTCGTTATCACCGAATGGGCACGAAGTCTTGGGTCTTGTATCGGCGTTCGATGGCTAAATTTCGTTATCGATAATATCGAGGGGCGATGTGAAGGGATCTGCTTCAGCTAAAAGCACGGATGAACAGGATCTTTGAAATAAATCCAAAGAGAAGAGGGTGATTGAGGTGGAGGATTAGGGAGCCGGCTGGTCATTAGATCTCTCCAAAGCTCCCAGCTCCGTGAGCGTGGCCTTGCGCATGCAATGGACTGTTTCTAGAAGGAGGAGGTACATTTGCCGGGACGCGGCAGCTGTTAAGTCGAGACATTCACGGCTCTAACGCCTAGGTCTAGTATTAGGATAGCAATCGGCTATAAACATAAAAATAATTGGAAATAAAAAGCTAAAATGTGAGTTTTCACTCCCATTCTACACAGAGCTCTCAAAATAGGCTATTCAAATTGATCTTTCCGTGTCAAGTGCGTCGTCTCCAGCACGTATATCCTTATCACCTTGTGTCTCCCAATGATGTACCCATCGATACTTGTTCTCTCACTCATTGTGGTTGATGATGGCGGGGTTTTAGGTCCGGACCACGGAGTACCTGCGCCGATAAGACGGACAGCCCTCTCAGGCCTTGGCCAATGGCAGCCCGCAAATGCAGCCTGTGGTAAAATGTTTTGACACCTCAGTCCCAGATAGGGCTGCCCCCTACGATAACACATGGCGACATTGCGCGAGTTTGATTTGCTAGACCGCGACGTGACTACCTGCTGAGGGCTGAATAAGAGGAGATCGGGAATTCTCGCAGTCACTGGTACATTTCCCCAGGATCTTGCCTGTGAGAGATGTCGGCGAGCAGAGGAAGTGAGCGGTATTCAGCATTGTTAGTACGGGATAGCTCAAGCGCGTGCACCAGATAGCCGGGTCCTACCGAAGGCCATCAGCCGTCGTGCATAATCTGTTTGTGGGGAGCATATAAACCCCGCCGTTGGAAGATTAGAAGACCATTCCCGCCGTACAGAGGACAGTGTTGGTAACCTGCACTCAAAGCCTCAATAAATCTGCTTCATCAAAGGGTCATGGAATGAGTTTCAGCACCTAATCTATATGTCTAGCAGCATCTTCCTCCTATTTTTAATGCTGGAGCGTCAGACATTTCCCGAGGCGGGCTGGCACCCGTCATATTATCTTGAATCGCCTCTAATTCGGGCGCCAAATGCTCAAGGTAGCATTTACGTAACTCTCAAAATAAGCCCTCTAGTCGTTCATTTTCTACTACTTGCTACTAGTAGTATACTTGCTGCTATTTTCTGGTCCCTTCCTCTAGCCTCAATACCTTATACATATACATATACCTACCTACTACGAAGTACCTATATAACAATAAGAATTCTATTTTAAAATAGGGATGCTGAACAGCTAACTTGGAGTATTGAATAGCCAGTCCCTCCATTCATTTACATATTTATCTTACGTGGGAAATCATAAGCAGAAAACTACCAAATGCCAATGTTTATACCATTCATTGGACAATGGTGCTGCTCGCTGCCTTAAGCGGAGCATATCTGATCTGACTAACACGGACTCCCGTCATCGGATATCCAGCTCCAAGTGCTTATCAGCATAGCCCAAAGTGAGGAAATCGCAGCGATCTACATGTTCTTTGCAAACTCAACTCCAACTTCGGCATGAATTCTTCTAGCGCATGCAAGTGCTCAGTACCCAATGCATTAGGCCATGTAGGACATGCTTATATACTAGTTTCGACGGCTCTCGCATCGACTCAACGCCTGCGCTGGTGTCGCGTGTTCTCGCCCAACTCTTGACACTTGAGCCGCTAGACTGCACAAGGGTCTTAGCTAGCGCCAGTGGAGGCTATCGCTTATAGCCGGCGACACTCACCCCATGAAATTGCCTTGCTGCCGCTAAAGAAAAAAAAATCCCCTCCGCAGCGGCCCTCCGATCTTCCTCCGCTAATTACAACTACAACGGCATCTGTGCTTGGCTGCCCCTCTGTCACGGAATTCCTTCAATATCGCAATTGATTCGAATCGAGCCGCCAGTCAGTCAAGATGGCCGAAGAAAAAGCCCTTCCCTTTCAGTACCAATTTGCCGCAGGTAGGCACGGATATTACACAATTCTTCAGAGCCATGGCATAACTAACAACTGATTCAGGCGCAATTGCGGGCGTCTCGGAGGTACGACATGATCCCAATCCCAACACCCTCTGCGGAAGCTTCAACTGACGACTAGTCGATGATCCAATAGATTTTGGTCATGTACGTTGCGCTATAATCATCACGCCCACCAACCTAGCCATACTTACAAATCGCCTCTTAGGTATCCTTTGGATGTCGTCAAGACTAGAGTCCAACTGCAGACTGGCTCGGGTGCAGGTGCCGAATACAATGGTATGCTGGATTGTTTCCAGAAGATTATCAAGAACGAAGGGTAGGCCTCTTTTTTCCATTGTTCCACCTGTTTTCTTCTGGAGAACTCCCTTCTCACGGAAACTCAGTTTTTCACGTCTCTACCGTGGTATCTCCGCCCCGATTCTGATGGAAGCTCCCAAGCGAGCTACCAAGTTTGCTGCCAACGATGAATGGGGCAAGGTCTACCGCAAGATGTTTGGTGTCGAAAAGATGAACCAGTCATTGTCTGTCCTCACCGGTGCTACCGCAGGTGCCACCGAATCTTTTGTTGTCGTTCCTTTCGAACTGATCAAGATTCGTCTACAAGATAAGGCATCTGCTGGAAAATACAATGGCATGGTCGATTGTGTTATCAAGACGGTTAAGAATGAGGGCCCCCTCACCCTTTATCAGGGTCTTGAGAGCACAATGTGGCGACACATTCTGTGGAATGCCGGCTACTTTGGCTGCATCTTCCAGGTCCGACAGCTGCTTCCCAAGGCTGAGACCAGCAGGGGCAAGATGCTTAATGATTTGATATCTGGCGCTATTGGCGGAACCGTCGGAACTATCGTAAACACTCCCTTGGACGTGGTCAAGAGCAGAATTCAGAATACTCCCAAAGTACCTGGCCAGATCCCCAAGTACAACTGGGCATTCCCTTCCGTCATGACCGTATTCAGAGAAGAAGGCTTTAGTGCTTTATACAAGGGCTTCTTGCCCAAGGTGAGCTTTTTCTTATTTCTTATTCCTTAGTCAAGGTTTCATATTTTCTCACACATACTAGGTCCTCCGTCTCGGCCCAGGAGGTGGTATCCTCTTGGTTGTTTTCACCACTGTTATGGATACCTTCCGTAAATGGCAAACATAAACTAGGATTACGATGTCAAAAAGTAAAATTATAGAAACTGGTTGGGCTAGCGGATAGCCCGCAACATCGACTTGTCACACTATGCCTAGAGAACTTGACACTCAGCGTTTAGACGATATCCTCTTGGGTTAGATAGGTACTACATCTACATAGTTATGTTTTGTTTTGCTTTTGGTTTTTTTTTTCTTGATTTTTTCTCCTGGACGATGTCTGCAGAAGTTTTATAGAGTTTATAGTTAAACAGTTCCAGCGCTTTTACTATCACAGGTAACAACGAGCACACGATTACGAATCCCTCAGAGGTAAAGATATGTCAAGTCAATGCTATCGCTCCTCTGCTTCAATATATATTCTCTGTATTGATCTTCTTTCAGAAATTTGTCAAAGAATGCGTCTCTCTTCTCCCTGGACAAGTCAGTGGCGACCACAAAATCCCCTAATTAAAGTCAGCCACCTGGCTCTCCCAGCTACAAAAAACGCTTGCTCCTTTCTCTCTTGTTATTCTTCCAATTGCCTTCAACCACAGCCATCACAATATGCTGCCTATGTATATCTTCTTTATTATTTTGCTCATCCCAATTAATCTTGTTTACGTCTTAGTCATTGTTACGCGACAGCCAGTTAGCGTGGATGCAGCATGCTTCTCAGTCAACACTCTCCCATGGCACATGCAACAACTTGAATGATATACAACAAGAATGCAGCAAAGTGCACGCTTTTCAGCCCTTTACAGCCATCACAACCTTTTCAGCGCTTCAAAGAGAAAGTCGGTGAAGCACCACGTGATTAACAGCGCCTATATAATCCCAAGCTCATACTCTTCGCCCTTTTCATCTCTTCCTACGAAAACCCTCACACATGCACAACACTTCTCACCTCGTCATTTTACGCAGCGCTCTTCCTACCCTATCAAACCTTCTGGTTGCTTATAGTTATCATCCAAACTCTCATTTCCTTCCTGCTTCCCCTCTAGCCCTCTAGTTGAAGGTCCAACGATCTATGGTCGGTTGAACATTCTCTTCTGTCAGCTGTAAGCAAGATCACGATGGATGAAGATGATCTTCCCACTATCGATCTAAATCCCTCTGGTTCTGATACTGTCAACTCTGCGGATGGCGATGACTTCTTGTCTAATGAAGGTGGCGAGCCTTTATTAGGCGGCTATGATCAGCCTTCAGGTGATCCTGCGTCAGCAGATTCGAATATCTCGCAAGATGAAGAAGCGGCAGCTTCAGATGACGAGAACGCATCCACCACTTCTTACGAAGGTGAAAATAACCCATTCAGCAGATCTGGAAATAATGCTAACCCCCGCAAAAGAGCCGACACTGCCGAGGCCAATAGAAGCAAAGTTAAACTCATACGGCGACTGTATCCATGACTCTGATGAAGAGGATGTGTATAAGTTTTATGGGCCAGATGCCGCTAAATTTCTACCTCTCTGGCATCATGTCCATGAGAAATCATACGACCGGAAGAAGAAAATAAGCGAATTAGAGAAGCAGAAAAAAGAATTGGAGAAGCAGAAAAGTCTGGCTGAAAGGAAAATACAGGCGCTACTCCAGGCATTAGAGACACTTAGGTTAGGCAAGCCGCGGCACACAGAAGTGGTATGTAACCTCATCGACTGTGAGAGAGTTTGAAACTGGACTAACCAACGGAGCAGTCTTGGCCGTCTCTTATCGAATCTGGCCAGACCTGGGACAAGGTTTATAGCACCGCTTGCAGGGAGGGGAATTCTTCAGCCGTGCCAACTAAACTGCATCCAGATCTACACTTGCGGAAACCTACGGAACAAGAACTTCAGGCAGATCTGTTACAGACGAGGATTCAACACGAGGAAACGTCACAGTCTGTCAATATACCTGCGCACCTACACTTTCAGATCTTGAGACAATTCTTCAATTTTAAAGGCAGTGTAGTCCATGCTATTTCTCGTCTAGACCCGCATTGCCCTGTAGAGGAAGTGCCTTTGAATCGTTTTCAAAAGCCGTGCTTCTTTCACCGTTTCCACGTGGGAAGGAGCCCCGTCAACATTACGTTCGCATCCGATCCGAACGTTTTCTTGGCTCCGTTGCTAGTCTGCAAGAGGTGGCATTTCTGGGGCAGTCACATCTTTTATGGTGAGAATACGTTTGCTTTTTCTTCTTTGGGCGAATAGGGTCGCTTTGCCAAAGGGATTAAAGCGAATATACAACGCCTGCAGCATGTAGAGATCCTCTGGGTGGGATCGCAGTATCTCACCTTCCCGCTAAATACGCGAAAGAAGTTTACGTCACGCCGCACATTTTCGCTGGTATGGCTTCCAGAGGCAATTCGTCTCAAGACTCTCGGCGTATACGTTCAAGAGTCTTGCGAGGCTGTTATGCGTCGCAAACACGAACCGCGAGGCATAATCAATCACATGAAAGGCAAAACCCAGTTGCACCCTAATTTCAGAGGCTTTCGTGCACTACGCACGCTACAGGGCGTGGACTACGTTTACTGCCTTCGGGGTTTGGACCGAGTCGAATTCTGGGATTTGGACAGATGGCTTACCACTCAAGAGAGAAAACGGCCAGTACGAGATTTCCATTTTATCATGGATGTAAATAACTCTGCTCGGAGACCCAAGGAGGCCAGCGATCGCTCTAAATCGCAACTGAAAAATCTTTTCCCCCTGATCAACTCGTTTATGCCATCAGAGCAAGATTGGGCAATTTTACTTGGAGGTCTTGAAATGCTTCATACGGAAGAAAAAGATGATGAGGATAGTGTGTCATCGTCAGCCTCGCCGTCACCGCCAACCGAGTCGGAACGAGCTCAAGAGAGTGAATCCGGGTCACCTGGACCGGCCACGATAATTATCAACAGTGACTCTTCGTCAGAGTCCAGTTCGGATAGTGACTCTGATTCCGATTCTGACTCTAGTTCTAGTTCAGGATCAAGCTCTCATTCTGGCTCCAGTCCCAGGTCCAATTCCGGTTCCAGGTCTAATTCTGATTCTGACTCGGATTCGGATTCGGATTCTGACTCTGACGCTGATGGTCATTCAAATTCAATTCCTACCGAAGGGGGCCTCGTTCTCGACGATTCGCGCTCTTCTGTGGAGAGTTCACAAACCATGAGTGTGGTTCCTCGGCTTGAAATGCTTCGTTTACAAGATGGCAGTCCTCGCGGTGAGGATGAGAGTAGCGATGATGACGAGGAGAGTGACGATGAGTCCACAATCGTCCCAGATAATTGGTCTGTCACTGGGCATCAGGTTGTCGACCTTACTATTGAAGATGGAAATGACGAAAGCGGCTCTGAGAGTCAGTTGAGTGAAGGGCCGTCAATTCAGGACCTAACTTACGGCAATAGACCAGAAAGCCCAATGTTTGTAACTGACGAAGGATATGTCCCTCCATCTACGCCGTCATCCACAGGACAAATTCGAGACGATCGAAACTTGGGAAACGGCTGGGAGATCAGGTCTAACGAGACTACCCGAACAAACAGTAGATCTGAGAGTTTATTCCTCGGTAGTGCACCGACTTATATGGATCAATCGCCTTCTCCAACCCCGAAGGGACCTCAAAGTAGCTCGCCGAAATCGACTGACAAATTCGATCTCACAGATGACTTGCTAGACGGCTTTTTCCCCCCGGACAATTTGACCTTGTCCCCAGATTCCCGCAAACGTCTCCACGTCAAAGTCGAAGTCGAAGAAAAGGATAATGCCGATACCCCAGGGAGTTCGAAGAGGCTCCGTACCTCCTCACCAGAGTAGTCGCCGCGTGGGGGAGGGGGATTTTTTTTTCTATGATTTCTCCTTGATTTTCTTGTTCACTTGCTATATTCTTATTTGATTTTTTGCTCCTCGCAGTCATGGTCGATATTTGCTTGATATCAATCGGTGAGGGAAACACCAGAGTCCGCTATTATGCATATGAGGTTATTTACTGGGATTTATCATACCGTACGGAGTAGTTAGGGGAGAAAACTGGGTCTTGGGGTTCGAACTGATGCTATATATCATCTGAAAAGACAGAGAATTCCTTTTATGGCTGGGAGACTTTACCACGGATATCTATGCAGACACATTTTTAGTAATATTTAACATTGAATTTGCTATCTGAAGCGGCAAGCACATTGTGTCAACAACGCTGCCAATAAGATCGTGAGGGCCTTGCTTCATTCATGCATTAGTCTTAAGGCTAGGCGGCTCTCTTCTCCGAACGCTGGCCGAAATGTTGTGATTAGTTCTGTTGAGTTGATTTGGATCGTGGGTCAAATAAAATTTCCGTTTAACTTTCTACTCCGCTACCACTATAAATGCCCAACGTCAAATTAGAAAATTATGTCCTGCGGTGGAGTGCTTGAGAGTTACAAGCTCTGTTGAGTAACCTCTATATCTACGGAGTACATGCATGTGCAGATTCTGTAAGTGCAAGCTATGAACGCCCTGTAAGTTAGCAGTTGGTACGGAGGCCCACAGCTTGCAGTGAATGACCTCACAGGCTCGGAGTACTCCGGACCGCAGCAGCAGGGAAGCAAAGAAATCAAATGCGCGCGACCCGGCCGGCCGAATCGGAGTTGCCTACGCGTGCGCAAATTGGCCTGCTTTGATATCACTTGCAGACCCTAGCCTGGTATCATGCACTGGAATCACATACTACTTATACACATACGGTAGAATCGGAGATTTTGTTCAATGTGCCTTTAGGGTAAGCCTGGGCTGATGGGCTTGCGTCTAGAATCTCTCCCTCGCGGAGTATTTCCCTCAATTAAGTTGCGTGGCTGGTGGCTGGGTACCGGGTGGCCACGCGCGTGACGTAAGGTACCCCAAGGCTCTTTGCAGATTGAGTTGTCACAATCAGCCGACAAAAAAGACGGCGACAGGCCTTGGTGCGATTTGCACGGCATGTGCGTCTTCGGCATGCTCGGATAATTTTGTCCATCCCGCTGGGAACATTTGCGGCTTTCTCTCCCCTTCTCCTAACGTAATCAACCAAGCCGAGCGTACGTAAACTTGACTCAAGCTAGCTGGGAACCAAGGCAAGGCGAACCGAACCGACTGATAGACCTGCATTCGACCATCCCTCGGACGAATCTCTCTTCCTCCCTCTACGACTCTGATCTACTTCTCCATCTCCATCTTCGCGCCACTCAGCCAGCTTCAAGGCCTTTGTGATTGCTGGCAGGACGCAGACTGTCTGTTTGCGCGTAGCCGTCTTTCCCCTTTGTTAAGCGCCTGTATTGCGATCAGCCGCCCCACGCCAAAAGCACACCAGCCGTCATTCTACACCAAGCTTGCTGCCGTGGAGTCCGACTGGCGATTCACCTTCTTGCGAGGGCTCGTCAGCGTTTGAATTCGTCTTTCCTCTGCGCTGCCGCCTGCAATCGCCGGAGTCGTTTGCCAGAGATTCGGGCCCGCACTGTCTAGCGGCTGAATTTGTTGCGCACCCCTACCTACGACCTGTCTATCTCATTTCTCTTTCTCCTTTCCTGCTAGCTGCGACCTCTGACCAATCCTATCAACCATTCGCGCGCGCCAATCCTCCAAAGCAGCGGCACGCATCACTCTTTCTTTCTTTTTTTTCTCTTTCCTTCTACTTCTTTACCCTCGCAGCCTTGAATAATATAATTTGCCCACCATGTCGAAGGTTATGCGAAGCGTGAAAAACGTGACTAAAGGGTACTCCCATGCCCAGGTCAAGGTCCGAGATGGTTTGTCGCCGCTGCCGGAATTTCTGTTCCTCGGTCTAGTCAGTGATGCTAATTGCAGCTTCTTTTTATAGCGACGAGCAATGACCCATGGGGTCCGACCGGCACGCAGATGAGCGAGATTGCTCAGATGACATTCAACACGTACGTCACGGTCTGGAGAAGCAGACTGCGTGGCACGAGGCTAATCCAAGTTTGATTACAGGTCCACCGAGTTTTACGACATAATGGATATGCTTGACAAGAGGCTGAATGATAAGGGAAAGAATTGGCGTCACGTTCTTAAGGCGCTAAAGGTTCTTGACTACTGTTTGCACGAGGGCTCTGAGCTGGTTGTCACATGGGCTCGCCAAAGCATTTACATCATCAAGACGTTGCGAGAGTTCCAGTACATTGATGAGGAAGGTCGCGATGTTGGTCAGAATGGTGAGTTGATTTTCCTTCCCTTCCGGCGATCGGCGATTCATTAACAATGTATGTGTGTGTAGTGCGTGTCGCGGCAAAGGAATTGACATCGCTCATTCTCAACGACGAGCGATTGCGAGCGGAGCGAAGTGACCGGAAGTCCTGGAAGTCGCGCGTCATGGGTCTCGATTCTGATTTTGGCCCGCAGTACGCCGAGCAGTCTCAGTCTCAGTCTCAGCGACGACAGCCACGATCAGAACGTAGACCAAACGAGGAAGATGATGCCGAGTACCGCCTTGCAATCGAAGCTAGTAAATACCAGGAGGAGGAGGACAGAAAAAGGAGGCAGAATCTCGGCGGCCGCAGTGGCGGCGAAACCGACGATGACCTCGCAAAGGCTATCAAACTGAGCCAGGAGGAGGAGGAAAGAAGACGCCGCGAGCTAGAAGATTCCAACGCTACATCTCTATTTGACGATGACACTCCTCCTACTTCGCAGCCACAGCATACTGGATTTAACCAAGGATACCAACAAGGCAATGCCGTGGATTTCTGGGCCAATCCAATTGACCAGCAGGCTGCGCAGCTCCCACAACCAACTGGCTATCTAGGAAACGCATATACCGGATACCAGCAACCGCAACAGCAGCAACAGCCGCAGCAGACTGGCTGGCAGCCAAACTACAACGGCGCTTTTGGCGTTGATGCGTTTGGAAACCCGCTTTCTCAGCAGCAGCAGCAACAGCAGCAGCAATTCCTTCAGCAGCAGCAGTTTGCTCAACAGCAGCAATTGCAGCCTCCTCAGGCTCTGGATTTGGCCATTCAGTCTGGAAGCAACAATCCTTGGGCGACTGGCAGCCAGCTGCAACAGCAGTCTCTTAAACCCACTCCGACTGGTTCCAACAATCCCTTTGCCCAGAACCGGCCGCAATCAGCAAGGCCTGCGACATCTTCCCTCAGCTCGCTGCCAGAGCAAAAGACTCTGTCCAGCTTCAATCAACCTCAGATTCAGCTGCAGCTGCAGCAACAGCAGCTGCAGCAACAACAGCTACAGCAACAGCAGCTACAGCAGAAGTCCGCTTTTAACACTCCCCAGAGAGAGCTCAGTGAGCATGAAATGAAGCTGAACGCTTTGCTGGCCTCTGGAGATGGTATGGATACTTACGGAAACACGGGAGATTTGCGAATCCCTGCACAGCATACGGCCCCGGGAACGTTTATCAACAGCGCTGGTGCGGGCCTCGGCCGCCTTAACCCAGAGGCTACCGGTAACAACCCCTTCTTACGGCAGCAGTTCACGGGCATGCCGAGCATCACCTATGGTGGCCAGCCTCAGCTGAATAGTAATCCATTTGGAGGTCAGCAGCGACCACAGCAACATGGCCAACCGCAAGATTTGATTCAGTTTTAAGGGAAAGAGGGGGAATGGACTAATTTTGATATACCACAGACGGGATTGTCGGATTCTTTTTTTATTGCTCTCGACGCTCTTTCTGATACCGCCATTTTCATACTTGTTCTGATTCATGGACTTATACCTCGCTTTTTGTTTGAAGGCGAAAAGTCTCCTTTTCTCCGTGGCAACGTCTCCGTCTCCGCGTCGTACCCTTTTTTTCTTCTCTTGATATTTTGCTGGGAAATGGAATAAGATACTACTCGTTTGGGTGGCGGAGATGGAATTAAACTGATTTTTCCTTTTTCTCTTCGTACGATCCACGTTGTATGTTAATTAGACAACGCGCCTCTGGAATTCAAAATTGTAGATCTGATTTCGACCTTGTTCATATTTGTCCAAGCGTTCCTTCCATCTCGTGAATGCCAGCACAGCTATCTCCTAGCACCTATTCTAGCCGTGAAGTTGAAAGCAACCCCTGCTATCATTTGCCTCATTATACATAACCCTAAACAAAAACAAAAGTAAATAAAAAAATAAAAAAAAGCAAAACAACCGATACGCCATCTCCAAAATGATATATTGGTGACCATTGTGCACATTATATGTGATCCATTGTCCTCACTAAAACTCTGCAACATTCCCGAAATAGTGCTCCTGGGGTGGGCCGGCCAGCTTTCATACAGCTCGGCGAAGGCGTCGTCGAGAAGGTGAGCCAATATCCGGCACGGCGCAAATCCTACGCCTGCGATATTCAAGGCCTGTCGCCAAGGCCGGTCATTGCTTTGACAGCTTTCGTCATAAAACTGCCATTCGGGCTTTCTCTTGATGCCCAACTAGCCAGCCTCTTCCATCATCTGTATGAACTCTTCGAGATTCACCCCGCCTTTGCCGTCGTGATCGAGATGTTCTATCATGGTCTGGATCTCTTCGTCCGTCATTGTGCGTTCTTCCTTGATGTCCTGGGCTAGATGCCTCATGTCTTCGACTGAGATGATGCCATCTTGGTCGTAGTCAAACATGTTGAATACCTTTATAGCCTCCTCACGCGGGTCTCGTCTGGCGATGAGCTTTGCGGCGCATAGTCGGAACTGATCGGGGTAGATGAGTAGGCGGTTGACGGGGCAGCTATGGGGATCTCGCCAATCCGGCGGTACTGTGCCATAGTTTTCTAGTTCTCTGCAGTAGTCGGGTTTGGCCATATCGAAGCCGAGAGCGGCGAGGGAGTGTTTGAATTCATAGCTATTCAGCCATCCTTTCTTCTTCATGTCCATCAAGTCGAACTAGGTAATTGCGATGTGAGAACACTGAGACGGATGATACCTGGTCAAGACTGATTGGCAGCGACTTACGACTTCATCAATGTGTTCGCGATCCTCGTCGGCGATGTTGCCGTAGTCCTCATTCGAAGACACCTGCGGCGCGGGGGGGTTTCGTGGCTGCGCATGCTGGTTGGATCCTCCTGCTATTGATCGCCCGGGAAAGGGACGAGGCGTGTGAGAGTTCATGTTGGGCGGATAGGCCAGCTCAAGACGCCGTGCCGAGGGAGTGTGAGTGTGAGCCCGCTACCGTATCCAAAGGATTGGGCTTTTTTTTTTTCTCAGAAGCTTATACTAGCAACAGGGGAACCAAAAAGGCGGCGCATGGGTTTAACAGAGAAAAAGGAGCTCAAAGTGGTAAATAATGGAGCAAAGAGAAGGAGAAAAAAAAAGTACAGAGTACGGAGAATGCGTCGTATAACAAAGGATAGAAAAAAAAAGAGAGGTATGTAGCTATGGGCGAGATTTATTGCTTGGATTGAAGTTATTTTGCCGGCTGGCTGGCTGGATGCGACGCGACGGAGCTTGACACGCGCTATCAGGCGGTTGCGCTCGCGCGGTCCAGCGGCTTTAGGCCTAAAGGACTCAACTGACTCCTCGCTTTGCCAGTGCCCACTGAAGGGAGCAGCTACGCCTCCTGGGGGGTTACACCTGACCAAGGTACCTGCTAGGCAGAGGCCCAGGCACCCGCGACCTGGCTCCCTGGTAGAGCAATTGGCGGCGCTGATTGGCCCGCGTTAGTCATCAGGGCGATTCGGGCCAATGAGAGGGGAAAGTTCTTGTCTGAGGCACCAACATCCAGCAGCCTGGTCTTTGGTGGGAGCAGCAGCAACACGAAAAAAAAAGCTGAGCTGACCAAAGAAATAGCCGGCTTTGCTTTGACCTTGAACTTTTGCCTCCCGTCTGCTGCCAACCAGCCCAGAAGGTGACCATCTGCACCCAGAGGTGATAAAAGGGCTCGTCACCCCTTGAATCACTGTGCTGCGCTGGTCTTGACTCAATCAATCATTCTTTTTTTCCTTTATCTCGCAGTCTCGTATTTGCGCCATTCTCTATTTCGTTGCGTCGCCATCCGTCGCGGCTTCTCCAGGGCCCATTCAGCAGCAGCAGAGAGTTCCATCTGTCACCAGAACGCGACTTTTCTCTCATCGTCCCATCACCTTGCAGCTGAGCGTGGTTAATCTGGGCAGTCCTTCTTATTCCTAATCCAAATACCATCGCATATGCGCGCTTTCTTCCGCGATTCTCGACTTGTTATCCGTGGCCGAATTTCAACCGCGCCATCTCGAGTTCAATCTTTGCGGAGCACGCTTCACCATAGCTGAGCATCGTCTACGGGCAGCTCCTAGCATCAGTTACTTCCTCCGAATACCGCGATACACGAACGCCCATCATGTCGTTCGGCGGCGGATTTGGGGGCTTTGGCTCAAACAATAACAACCAGCAGCAGCAGCAGCAGCAGCAGCCCTCAACTGGGTTTGGTGGGTTTGGAGCGAATAGTAACACCCCTGCATCAGGTACATACAACCTCGACCGCGACAAAACAGTACGCCATTCACTGACAGCTGAATACGCAGGCTTCGGTTCCAACACTGCTGGAGGCTTTGGTGCGACTAGCAACACTGGTGGCGGCATGTTTGGCAACACTAGCAGTACTCCCGGCGGCTTTGGCTCAACACCTGGTAAGTCCCTCTCTTCGATAGAAGGGCGCGTGAGCTCCGGAGAAGCTCACACTCTGCGTTCTTCATTCTCGATGATCCCCTCTTCCCCCCCAATACTGACAGGACTTTAGGCGGTTTTGGAACAAACACGAGTGGCTTTGGCAGCAAGCCTGCTTTCGGCTCGACACCTACCGCTACTTCTACTACTGCTTCGGGTGGTCTTTTTGGAGGCTCCAGCACCCCCAGCAGCACCGGTACGGGCTTTGGTGGTTTTGGTGCAAACACCAATACCACTACCCCCTCAGCGTTTGGCAGTAGCAACACTGGCAGTGGCCTATTCGGCAATGCTAATAAACCAGCAGGCGGTTTCGGAACTGCGAATACAACCTCGCCTCTGTTTGGCGGCGGCAACACTAACACCACTTCCAACACTGGCACGGGCTTTGGCAACTTTGGTTCGACCAATACCTTAGGCGGCGCCACTGGCGACCCCCCCGGCACGGGCATCACTCCGTTTCAGGCCTTTGCTGAAAAGGAGCCCAATAGCAACACCTCCAACGCCTTCCAGAACATCCTGTTCCAAGATCCTTATAAGAAGTGGTCTGCTGATGAGCTGAGGTTGGCGGATTACGTTCAAGGTAGACGACACGGCAACCCCAGTGGTGCTGGCGCTTTTGGTGTAAACTCAGGTTTTGGTACATTCAGCGCAGGCAATCAGACGAATACTCCCGCAGCTGGCGGATTCGGGGCAACAAACACTGCTACCAGTGGAATGTTTGGGTCAAACACCAACACCAACAACACTGCATCTCCTGGCTTCGGCGGCTTCGGTGCAAACAACACAGCTGCAGCCGGCAACACTGGTGGCGGCCTTTTTGGCAATGCCAACAAGCCGAGTGGTCTCTTTGGAAATACTACACAGAATCAGAGCGGCGGTATGTTTGGAAGCGGCGGTGCCACCGCTGGAACTACTGGTTTTGGCGCGACAAATACCGCAGGCACTGGGCTCTTCGGCGCAACGAACAACACTCCCAGCAACACCGGTGGAGGCTTGTTTGGCAACAATGCCCAGAACAAACCTGCAGGTACTGGATTCAGCTTCGGCAACAACGCCAATCCGGCACCAACAGGCTTCGGAGCAACAACCAATAACGCCTTTGGCTCAACTACGACCAATACGGCCGGCAGTGGCCTCTTTGGAAACGCCAATGCCAACGCCAACGCTCAACCCAGTGGTGGCCTCTTTGGGAATAACAATCAACAGCAGCAGAATGCCTCAGGAGGTTTGTTTGGCCAAACCCAAAACCAACAATCAGGAGGCGGCTTATTTGGCAACAATCAACAAAAACCAGCTACAGGTGGCCTTTTTGGTTCCGCGCCTGCGGCTACCAACGCTGGCGGTGGTCTCTTTGGAGGCAATACAAATCAACAACAGGGAGCGACAGGCTTGGGAGGTACAAGTCTCAATACTGGAGGTATGTTTGGGGCAAAGCCGGCTACTGGTGGCGGTCTTTTTGGCTCCAGCACTGCTCCCCAAGGCAACACCGGTGGATCAGGACTTTTTGGCGGCGTTGGTGCCAATAACCAGATTCAACAAGGCACTGGAACGGGCATGTTCGGGTCAACTGCGAATCAACAGAAGCCTGGCCTCTTTGGCTCTACGCCCTCGGCTGCGGGCGGTGGAATGTTCGGTAGCAGCATGGCACAAAACCAGGGCGGAATGTTTAGCAATGCCGGCAATCAACAACAGCAGAGTATTGGTCTCGGCAGCTCGCTGCTAGGGGGCGGCCAACAAATGAACAATGCTCCCCAGGGTCTCACTGCAAACTTGAACGACGTGTCAGCTTATGGCTCGCCATCACTGTTCTCTGGGGTTAGTGGAAACGAGGTCCCGAACCCTGGTCCGCTCGCAGTTCCCCTGAGTGGACAGCCGAAACCCAAGAGGCCATCAATTTTCCCCATGTACAAGTTCACTCCTGCGGCATCAGGCCGTTTTGGCACACCTCAAAAGAGGGGGTTCGGCTTTTCTTATAGCAGCTATGGTACTCCTGGAGGAGGAAGCCCTGCGGGTCTCTCCGGCACCCCCAGCACTCTAGGCCGTAGCTTACTCGGCTCTACTAGCAGTGGAACTGCTCTTAGCAAGAGCATGTCGTCCAGCAACCTGCGCCGCACTGTCAACGCTGATGACAGCATCCTCTTACCCGGCGCATTTTCGAATACTAATAACACGCGTTGGTATGGAAGCACGGGCTCTAAGAAACTGGTTATTAACCGGGAACTGAGGAGCGACCTCTTCTCTACGCCGCAAAAGGACAGACCAAATGGCGACAATGGGACTGGGCCAAGAAAACTATCCAAGCGAGTTAGCTTCGATACGAACGTGGACGGTGAAGACTCCCCTCCGGCGCGCGCGGCTCTACCAGCCCCCGGAGACGTACCAGACTCTCCTGCTGAGGAAACTCCTCGTCAGGACAAGGCTACACTCATCACGAACGGACTTCGAACTCCCGATATGGAGCAAGTTAAAGGCAAAGACAAGGAATTGGCAATTGTTCAAGAAGAAGACAGTGCCACCCCTGAGCCCCAGGCCAACGGTTTTGACAACGCTCCAGGCCAGTACTGGATGGAGCCTTCCCGAGAGGAACTCCAGAATATGAACAGGGTGCAGCGACAACGGATCGACAACTTTACCGTTGGGCGAGAAAATGTTGGCTCCATTACCTTCAAAATCCCTGTTGATATTAGCGCCATCGACCTAGACGAGCTCTGTGGTGGTATCATCCAGCTGGAGCCTCGATCTGCGACCGTCTACCCCATCGCAGCGAAGAAACCGCCTGTCGGCAAGGGTCTCAATGTGCCCGCTAGGATATCATTGGAGCAATCTTGGCCTCGCGGTGGTCGAGATAGGAGGGTCACAAGCGATCCTAAGCGCTTCAACAAGCATATTGAGAAGCTCAAGCGTATCATCGACACTTCATTTGAAAGCTACGACGTAGACACAGGAGTTTGGACCTTTTCTGTTGAGCATTTCACGACTTACGGACTGGACGACTCCGATGAAGAGACTGACTTTGACATTACTCTCGACCCTCCTGTTGCGGCTCCGCTATCGAACCTCGTACCGCCCGTTACATTTCACGCACCTATCTCTTCACGAAATGACGACATGATGGAGTTCTCCCAATCACACATGCTACCTGGTGCGTTCGATGAGGAAGAAGCGCTGTTTGCAGCTGAACAGACCGGACGGCAGTCTTTTTTAGGGATTAGCTCCGCGGACTCTGCCACACATGATGTCAAGTTATCACTAGAAAACGACGACATCGCAGAGTATGATATGTCTGAGGATGAAGACATGACGAGGTCTTCTATCGGACAACATCTCGCCGCGGAGCATGACGATGCCTCGTCCGAGGGTGGCCAGGATATTAAGCGTGCAACTGCAACACCTGGTGGCATCCTAAGAGCCAGAATGAGAGCAATGAAGGACTCGGCTGGCCCTGTTAAACTTGAGGTCGCAGATGGCGATGACTGGATGGAAATGCTGAGGAAGACGGTTAGTCCGATGAAGCGGGACCGCCTCCTGCTCAGAGAAACGGTTGGGTCTCCTTTTAAGCAGGGAGGAAAAACTGTTACGTTTGATCTTGATGACGAATTCGACTTTCGAAAGTCATCAATTTGGGGGAAGAGTGTCGCCAGGCCGGAGAGGAAAGATGGACGCGCGACTAGTGCTCAAATTGGTATGGATCAAGGACGTGGATTTGCAACGAGCATCGACTTGATGAATTCCTTGTTTGAGAAGCCAAAGCCAAAGCCAGTGCGCCAGGAGTTTAACGCTTCTCTGTCTGCAAAAGGTTTTCCCAAGGTCGGTACCCTAACTGTTTCGCTATATAACACTTGTTGAGATTGATAATTGTTTGGGCTGATTGGAGGCTCCGTGTGTATTTAAACAAATAATGAATATAATGCTAAAATCTTCTGTGTTCAATATAGTGGCCCTACGAGCGACAAGCTAAGGTTCTCACAGCTGAAGATGGCGAGCGCGCCTTTCATAGCGCCTCGAGACCGACCTGGGGACCGGATGAGACTCTTGTCTTGATTCGATCACTTGACGGCTCGCACTCCCGTCGATCAATACGCGACAACACGGATATTTTAACGTTCCAGCGATCTAGTATACAGACTGAGGAGCAAGATATTCGTCTAGCTACATTTACTGCTGAGGTAAGGCTCGTCACATTAGATGTGAATAAAGAAGCCGTTGTGATTTGGCTAACTAACTTTGTTTTCCAGTCATCAAAGAAATTCCTTCTATCTCAAGATGTCGTGACCGAGATCCGTATCATGGAAGGAGTACCATATGCCAGCCTGCATACTACAAGTCTCAAGAGCGTGTTCCATCATAAGAATATGAATGATGCAGCTAGTATTCATGAGAAACAGGTCTGGGAACTCGCCAGCATATTGTTTGACAATCTGGATAGCCTGAGCTCGACGGAAGAGGAGCATTTGGTGCGCAAGAACAAGCTGTCCCAATTTTGGTCCGATTTGGTTGAACAGGCCTCGTCTGCAGCTATTGGCATGGCTGCCACTAGCGAGGAGAAGGCACTCGCATGTCTCGCCGGTCACCGGGTCGCAGAGGCCTGCAAGTATCTTTTGGATGGCAAAAACTTCCGCCTTGCAACTCTGGTCCCCCTGATCGGCACTAGCGATGTCGCAAAGAGGGAAATGCGAGAGCAGGTTAAGTCGTGGCTTGATTCGAAGATTCTGTCCGAGTTTTCCGAGGCTATCCGTACGATTTATGAGCTCTTGAGTGGAAACGTTTGTGTCTGCGAGGGGTTGAAGGGCATGCCTAATGAGGACCGGGTTGATTCATTCGTCATCGCCAAGAACTTTGGTTTGGACTGGAGGCAATCCTTTGGTCTGCGATTATGGTACGCCATTTCGAACCATGATGACTTATCTGCTGCCGTTGAGAAATTCAAGGATGATATCGACCAAGATAAGGAAGATTTACCTCGCCCTTGGTATGTTGAGCAGGGTATTGCTCCTCTTTGGAACGATGCGAATATCGATACCCGCCAAGATCTCCTCTGGGGCCTTCTTCAGCTATATGCCGACCATGATGCTGACTTGGAGGCTGTCCTTCGCCCGGAGAACTCACAGCTATCCCCTCTTGACGCAAGACTTCGATGGCAGCTGGGTATCGCCCTGACATCTACGGGCAAAGTTTCCTTTGGCACGGACGGGATAGAAAAGGCTGACGCTGCTACCCTTGCATTTGCCGCCCAGCTTACCCGAGCAGGAGAGTGGCTAGAGGCTGCTTTCGTGCTGTTACATCTGCACCACACAGCAGCGCGCAAGAAGGCTCTGCAGGAGCACCTCTGTCAACACGCCAACTTGATTGGGTCTGAATCAGATACCAGTTTCGTGATGCTCACGGAGAAGTACCGCATTCCAGTGGCGTGGATCTGGGAAGCCCTTGCGCTTTACATGCGCTGCGTGAAGAAAGACGCTGCGGCGGAAGTACAGTGCCTTCTCCGAGCGGGATCGCATGCCGAGGCCCATCGTATCTTAGTCCAGCACGTTGCGCCCCAGGCCATCGTTGAACGTGATTACGCTGGTCTGTCTTCTCTCATCTCACAATTCCAAGATCGTCAACAAGGCATCACAGAATGGACTCAGGGTGGCGAGATTTACGGCCATTTCCTTCAACTTATCGAGTGTCGCGGCAAAGGAGAAATCGTTCCGCCTGCACTTCTTGATAGGCTTCTCGCCGGTCTGAACGCGATGAAGGATATTGGAGTAGAGAGTAACATTACGCGATATGCTGCTATTTCCGACATGGCAGATGAAACTGCCAGGGAAATCGTCAAGTCAACGCGGCAGAAACAGGTATGTGCTTCTAAGCGTTTTACCATCTGAATTTCTTTCTAACATGAGTGCAGGATATGGAACTTCGATCCAGGATTTTGAGCCTTCCACTTACCCAGGATAGACTGCTCGTATACTCGGTTGATCTGAGTCTGGATCGCTACAGGGAAGTAATGGCGCATTAAGCATTGCGAATGAGACTATATGGGATGAGATGAAATGAATAGGGTTAGGAGATACCTGCTGCGATGGAAGGAAACGATATAACTGGGGGGTTTTTTTTTTATACTTCTTCCTTTTCCAATAAACAAAAGGGCGAAGGAGGATATGCAAGATGGGAGGAAGGAAAGCTAGCATTACGATGTGAAGGACAGGGAAAGGGCGAGCCAACCAAGGGCTCAATTAGTATTGTAGTATAATAGCTGTTCTATTTAGATTGGGTGCGAGCTTTGTCGCGTGTAATGAAGAAGCAGATGAAGTGGAGGATATCTTGGGTTTTTACGTATACCTAATGACACTTTTGGTGACTGTACATTTCGCCAACGCCAAATCTTCGGTCGACGGCTTTGTAGGTAAACAAACAAATCGTCTGACAACCATGCAAGTATCATACATTCAACCCCTCATTTCCACTTATAGAAACCATGTCCAAGCCCAAAAACTGGCCCATCTCAGTACCATATCTTAAAGCGCCCCTCTACGATAAAGACATTTCAACAACACAAGTTCAATTCCTGCGAACAAAACCCTTCCACGACAGTGACAACGACGATCTACCAACTGCGCCGGCCTCCCCGCCAGCCACCGAAACTCCCTGCCCATGCGTCAAGATCCAGGCCATCCAGGACCTTTCTCATCCGGCATACGGGCAGTGCGGGTTGTTTGCCGCCCAGAACATTGCACCGGGGGGACTGATATTGACGTATCCAGGGAGGCTGCACGGACATGGAACGGCGAGTGAAGGGAGCGATTACGACTTGTGGCTCGATAAGGAGATGGACGTGGCGGTGGATGCGGCGAGGGAAGGTAACGAGGGAAGGTTTGTGAATGATTATCGGGGGGTTGGGAGCCAGGAGAGGGCGAATGCGAGGTATGGGAATGTTTGGTGTGAGAGATGGGGGGAGGTTTGTGTGGGTGTTTGGGCGGTGGGAGGGGGGAAGGTGAAGAATGGTGGTGATGAGAAGAATAGGAGGAAGAGGAAGAAGAAGAATGATGGAGGAGGGATTAAGAAGGGAGAGGAGATTTTGGTGAGTTACGGTAGGGGGTTTTGAGAAGAGAGGAGGAAAGGTGGTGATGGTGACGATGATGGATGATGGAGAGGCTGACTTATAACACATACAAAATATGGAATTAAGTAAAGTAAAGTAAAACAAGCGATATTATAAAAGGACATTGGCTATTTAGTACCCCAAGCTGACAATCTACACCACAAAGTTCGTGGGGAGGTTGTGATATAGTATCACATTGCTCTTTTCAACCTTTGAAGAAAGCAGCAGCAGCAAGTAGCAGCAAGTAGCAGATACTAAAAGAAGACAGGGTTAGCAGGAATTAAGAGAATATAGCAGAGATGGCTTAAAATATCAACAGTGTTGGATAGCTAACTTAGGATGCTGGATAGCTACTCCCTAGAAAAACTACTATATAATCAATCAAAGTCGCCTTCTTATCAAGATCAACCACATGTTATAACTATAACCTCCAATACTTTACTTGATTTACATCACAAATGTCCCTACTCTACAACTCCATTCCCCCCCTCTGTTTCACACACAAAAAAAAAAGGTATACCCGGTGTTTCCTTGCGCCACCACCAACCCAGCCCTTACGCCGGCTCCTTTCCAAACGACATCGAGAATACATATATATAGATATATAATAGGGGAGGATTCAGTTTTTAGTACCCTTCCAACGCCCTATACATGCTGGAAAAAACTCCACCTCCTCTCAAAAATCAAAAAGCCAAAAAAAAAAAAAAAAAAAGACATCCGTATCCGCAAATGCAGCCAGGCACTCAATA
>JARFTM010000253.1:0-37494 GCA_030278935.1 Trichoderma polysporum | reverse complement strand
TGCTACACTCTTTAACGCAATTTTTTTTTTTTTTTTTTTTTTTTTTTTTTCAAATAAACGTTCACACACGCCCACCCTATACCTTTAACAACTCATCACACTTCCTGCAGATGCAAGACGAACTGAAAATGTAGCCCAAGCGAGCTCAGCTCAGCTCAGCTCAGCTCAGCCCAGCGTTAGCGAGAAGAAAAAAGGGTGTGGCGTCCACCATTCCTGCAGCCGATCTTCTAGATGATTGCCTTCATAGGAAAGGAATGATAACTTAGAATCAATTGGCCGAAACCGAATCGACAATTCCTGTGTAAGTGTGCCTGTAGAGAAGGGAAGAGAGAAAAAAAAAACGACTAGTGTATCGCACACAACTGCTAGAGCCAACGACCAACAAATCCCCAGATCGCCAGCGCTCGCCCCCATTGGTCGCCTGATTATTCCCATCGTCGCCCAGACAGCATGGCTTTAATCTTAAGTGGGTTTCATGCCATTTGCAAATCCCGGCTCTTTTTTGTGCTGCTTTCCTCAGGATCGCGGCAGATGGGGATGAGAATGGGATGGCATGGCATGGAGATGGCGTCACGTCACGTCACGTCACCCCCGTAGGAGCACCGACCGCCGCATACTTCAAGACAGCGAGAGAGTAATGCCTATGCATGTGAGTGTGTGTAGAGGAAGCAAAAGGATGGGGGGAGGGAGGGTGAGCAGTGCCGAATCCCATCCATCCCCAGGCAGCCAAATAAATCTCACAATCGCAGAAGCCTCCCCCGCAAACCCCAGGTGAATCATACAGACGCTGCTGCACATCGCGCTCGAAAGAGCAACTCAAGCGACCCAAGAAACAAAGAATCCAAGATTTCCCCCAAGCTTTGGCATCAGCACAGTCCATGTTACTCTGCACAGGTTCCCCCCCGTCCCCTTCCCTCCCTTCCCCCCTCATTGCAGCCCTATTTTAAGAGGGAGAGGGGAGTGAGAGTGAGAGTGAGAGTGCAAGACAAGAGAGTGAGCAAGGCAATGCCGACCACAGGAGCCGGCTCGCGAACCAACAACAACCAACCAGGCACAAGGAACAGGCTCGCTAATGCTGCCCTGAAACGTGCAAGAAGCGTGGCACTCGGGGTCTTCGTGGAGGGTGTGGGATGAACACAGAGAGAGAGACAACATGTTCGAGGGCCATGTGCGTGCCGTTAAAAAGAAACAATGATAATGATACCTTCGAAGTAGTACTTCGCACCAGTGGCATAATAATGCCTGTCGTCGGGCCTTTGTGTCTAAGCACTTCGCATAGTGCGCCCTTTTGGCCTGGCTTCAATCGCCCCGTCGGAAGGATTCACCCCGGCCACGCCGCCTATCCATCGCCCATTGCTCGATGGATGATGCATCTGTCTCTCCGTCTCCCGTCAATGGATTGGGATCGTCGTGCCGTGCCCGGGCCAAAGAGAGAGAAAAAAAAAAGGGAGAGACCCCCTCCTGGCTTGCTGCCCCCAATTTTCTTCTTCTTTAAGCTCTTCTTCCATCATCCCACATGCGCCCGTCGATAGAACGTGGAATTGCCGTATATGAGAAGATAAACCCGAGATCATGCATGAGTCCAGATGAGGTGCCATCAACTCTAAGCGGCGCCCTGACAGGGCCTCCCTCCTCTCCAATCATCACCCCATATGCCGGCATCACGTTTTGGACCATTGTCTACTTTACCCAAAACCTACCACCGAAAACCCACTTGCCTGTCAGTTCCGGCAAATCCTCATCCCCATGCTCTTCTTCCCCCATGCTCTCCCCCCCTCTGCTGGCACTGCTACGACGCTGTCTGTCCATCCTCTCCAAAAGGGAAATTCTGATGGGGTAGTACAATCCCTGCCCGATCTTAATGGAGTCTATCCTGTCATTTTCCTTGAAAAAATAAGAACAGAAATGATGCGTTAGTCCCTCTTTGTTTCCTTGAAATGCTAGTGTTAAATGACAGGCCGGAAAGGGAAACGATCCGCAGAACAATGGCAGACAAAACTGTGGTTTTTACGGTCATCATCAGATAAAGAGGGAAAGAAAAAAAAAAAAAAAAAAAAGGCCCAGGGGGAGTTGATTTTCAGTAGGCATTATAGCTGCACGGCTGGGCGAGTTTCTTCATCCCACAAAACCTCGTTTCGCGAATCAAATGGCCCTGTCGAAAGAGTCCCATCTCTCTCAGCAATGACCAGAATTACACTCTGGTCCGGTCCCCAAAGCATGGACCCTATCATACCTTGATCCACATGCATCACAGGATGCCTCGTGGAGTCTCTCATCTGCCCATGCCCTTCTCCACGGTTCTACTCCCGGTGGCTTGGCAGGTGTACTAGCAGTTTGAGCATCTCAAAAATCGACAAGGCGGCAGCCCGTGGCAAATGAGCAGCCAGACACGGCACAAAAAGGTTAGTCCTGGTAATATAGGACTTGCCGTGCAAGGCAATCACCGCAACGATGGCTCTTAGGGTAACCCCCCCAATAGTGAAAAAAAAGGGCGGTCCAGAAAGAGGTCGAGCCGGCAGACATGGGATGATCAGCCAAATCTGGGGCCATCAACGCCCTCTCGGGAACAATTTCAAAAGTTCGCGATGCAATTGCCTCGTATATAATTGCCCGGTCTGAAATTGGGAGACACCCCTCATGACCAAAGACGCAAGAAGAGGAAGAGGGGACAATGGAAAGACAGATGACATACCTCCTTGTCTATCTTCAGCTCAGCGATCCGCCGTGACAGGCTGCTGCTCGTATGCGGCGACTCCATCACGCACTCCTCCCCTTGGATCCTTCCCCCGTCCATGGCCTTTGAGACGCGCGAGTATCATGTCTGCATCACTTAGCTCTTTGACATGCCTTCGACATGCCATCTTGAGCGATGACACTCCCCCCAAGTACAGCACCTACCTGTACGCAAAACTCAATGTCTTTCTTGGCCCACGACGTTGCATTACACCCCTTGTGCCTATATACAAGCAGTGCTTACTACTAGTAGTAGTCTCCAGAAAAGCCAAGATTCATTTGTGCATGTATTTCACTCATTTGCCAACAGAGTAGCATCGCACATCTGCAAGCGCTCGGGGATCTAGTCCTTCAAATCCCCTCCCACGCTGTTGCCACGTTCTCTAGAGTAGTGCCACCCTCCCTCTCCTCAAAACTGCAGACATACTTACTTCTACGGAGTACTACCTTACTAAACATGATTGGTACCTGGATTAGCCATTCTGACCCCTGGTCCGGCATAGCCTCTAACGAATACTATTCGGCTCTTTCTCAGCTTAGGTTGCGCGCATGTGGAAGACACACGGTAGGAGATTGTTGTTCCATATGGACAATTCTATAATGCTAAAACCGCAGAGGGTGGCTGCGTCCAGTCACGAGCCTCTCTTCTGCATGGAAAATCATGGATACGACGATGAGCCATACTGCACGCAGCACTTGGTAGCAGTGCTCCTCTGTTCAGCTTTGAAGTTTGCAGACATGACTGGCGACGAGTGGATAGCCGTTGCAGATTACCACGTGCTCAGCCAACCCTCCGAATCTCACTTGGGAGGGAAGTGGTGTGTACCCAATTGCTCCGTATTGGAGTGGGCAAATCCTACGGTTGCAAGGAGTGCCCATTTGCTCCTTACTGGCTCAAGACTTTCGTGCAGTAACGCGTAAACTAGAGAAGCAGGGCCCCTGGTGCGGCTCCCCGACACCCATACTCACGAGCATCCCAGCATCGCCGACCTATCCGGGAATCATTGTCTGTGTCTCATAGTCTCTCATACCTGTAGTCCTTGATACGGCGTCTTCCTTGGGGGGGTCCCTCGTTTATGCAGTCCTATTGACGTCGGCGACTTCCACCTAGCACAGCCTTTCACGCTGAAGATCATGCCCATGCATGACAGTACTAGTAGTATATGGGAGCCTGCATGCTACGGCGGCGAGCTCCGTATGGACAGAAGTTCCTAGTCCCAGTTTTACTGCTGGCTACTGCTCCTGGTAATGCCTGTCCATATTTCGTACAAGGGACCTACCTAACCGGATATCGCGGCGGCAGCCGGGTGTTTGCTTTGCTTTCCGCCACGAGTCGCTTGTCGTGCCTCTTTTAGATATGGTTCTGACAGCCTGACTCGACAACTTGGCCCCGCAACGCAGAGCTGGCACTGCATGCTCGCATCAACTGGACCCTGGGCAGCATGAGTCGTGAAAAGGCTTCTTGGAGCTATATGCTTTGTCAATCGTTATAGTAGCAGTGTCAATTGTTATGTAATGATGAGGGAGCATCGGGGTTATCTCTTGGCAAAACAAAACGTACGGAATACTAGACCATTTTTTCTACTTCGCCCTCTCCTTTATTTTTCGTATTCCAAATACCGTTTCTCTATGGCAGATAGGTGCCAAAATAGCACTAGGTCGCCGACTAGGTAGATAATTTGGACCGCGGCTACAGAGCACATACACCCTAGGACACATGATATAGCAGGACTTACCCCATTGCCACATGCATAGAAACATGGGTTTGGAGGCAAAAAAAAAAAAAAAAAAACTAGTAACCTTGATGGCACTAAAGGGTCCGCGTTGTTTTGGGACGCTTGATGGATGGGTCACGAAGGCGCAATTTTCAGGATGAGGAGATAAGGAGAGGGACAAAAAAGGGCAAGAAGCAAAAAAAAGCTAAAAAGACTAAACACGGGACGTGGCACTTACCACCCCCATAGAAGTAATGAAGCTAGAAAGGATGGAGGAGGAATAGTCAATTAGGCTGTTCGGTAGGTAGGAGGAATATTGGCGTGGCCGGCAAGTAATCATGGTTAGCGCTCGGGGGCATCTTCGGAGATGGGCCGTCAGGATTGTGCTTCGTGTGATCCGTCACCGAAGTAAGCGACTTGTCGAAGTTCCCTTTTCAGTAAATCGTATACAATCGCCGTCGATCATCAATCACGTACTACTTGTAAACAAACACCCGGCGCTGATGCCTGCCGGCACAAGCAGGAACAGGACTGGAAGAGAGGCATCTGATCGAGCATTAGTCTAACTCGGATTGGACAAAATAGATGGAATCCACGATCCATTCGCTCTCTCACCTCTCTCAGAAAGGACCGACAGAGTCCTGCAGAATCACTGCAAGTCCTATTAAAGCTTGACACTTGTGCCTAACACTTTGAGCCCCCCGTCTTTAGTAGTAAGCGGCGGGCGGTACTATTTCTGCCACCGAAGCCCAATTTGGCTGGTTTTTAGTTGCTACTGAGCTGGTTTCGTCTGTCGCTCGTACCTAGGATAGGCCATAATATTCCATTTCCCCTAATGTTTCTGTCTCAAGCTACCCGGGGAGAGTGAATGGGATGGGGAAGAGACCGGGGGGGGGACAAGCTGCCGGCCCCCTTGGAAAAGAAGAAAAAGTAGCAGCCGTGAACCCATCTGATGGCTGGATCAAAGTGGCTGCCTGAAGAGAAATCACATTATTGAGCGCCACATCATGTGGTCTATCCTGAGGAGGGTGAGTAGAAGCAGGAGGAGCAGCAATGAAGGGGGGGAAGACAGACGTCTATTAGCCAATTCTAAACATTTTGGCGTGTATGAAATAGAGGCAAAAGAGAAACAAGAGGTGGGAGGATGAGGTGATGGGTCGATGCAGACAAGTATTCCGTACTAGGTAGGGAGGTAGTAGGGAGCAAGAGCCGCAGCGAAGACGAAGAAGACGGTGTACAAGCACGCTGCCTAAAGGTACAATCTTGATACATCGTGAATGTTACCCAAACGGGCCGTAATGTGACGCTGCAATGCAAGATGCTCCTGGCAGGTGCATACGGCGACGCCGTGGTTAGAGGAGAGGCCAGCACGTGTTGGATAATGATAGGGACAGTGCCACTACCTCATTCTGTGCCGTCCTGCAAAGGAGCGAGACGCTCATTGACTGGCTCGTACTCGTGTTTCATTCGGAGGGCAGACTCGGCAAATGGGAAAAGGACGACGAGTTGGGGAAGAGGTGCAGTGCTGTACTGTCTGCAAGCAGTACGGGTGACATACTGATAGTAATACAACAATAATAAAAACAAACACACATACATACATACAAAAAAGGCGCGATATTAATATATTAATTGGCCCCCCAATATACGCAATTCCTCAACGGCGCAATCAAAAAAAAAGAAGGGCGAATAGAGTGTGTCTGGATCAAACACTGTGACCCGCCCATGCTCCCGGCACTCGTCAGGAGGTCCGCGCAGCTTCTACGGCGTCCGTGAAAGAACAATTTCGGACAGTGCTCCGTACTCCGCACTCCGCACGGTCCGTATTTATGCCTAGTTGGCCGGTAATGGATAGATGGGATAGATGATGGGATAGATGATACACGGTAGATACCTGTTTGTACTAGGTATCGTACGAGTATGTGGGTGGGTTTGGTATCAGTAGGTGGGCGAGCGGGCGGCAACGACGAAAACAGAAACACCACACAGTACCTGTTGCAGGTATATCAGCGACTTGCAAAGTACGAACAACAAGCGTGCGTCTGAGCGTCTGGCCTAGCAGCCTAGTACTGCAGAGTGCAGCATCGTTGATGAAACACAGCCGGCCTGTTTGCCACTATTGAAGGCGGTGTTGTTGTCATTTGTGATATCCCGATGCCATCTCGAGCGCAGTGACCGCAAGAATAACTAGAGACGCAAGGCAGCACCAGCAAAATTAGACGGTATGGACCTAGCCTCGGCGAGACACCGATCAGCAAGTTGCTGCCGCTAGGTGCAGATTGCTATGACTGAAAGTTGCATCCGGGGAGGCAAGAAGCTTCAAGGAAACGTGGACACTGCAGAAGCTCCATGCGGTGGGCCAGCTGTTTTCCCTTGTCGCCGTGTCTGTCCCCCGTCTCTGTCTGCCAACACGAAGGGATCCAGAGAGAGAGGTCCACACCAGCTCCAAAGTTTGTGTGCATACGCTGTCACAGACCAGACCAAGGGCTCCATTCTGGTGCGTACATATGCAGTGCTGTGCTGTGTGTTGCAGCGCAGCGCACGAGGCGTGCCCGTTGCGGCGGTGCCCATCCCGCCTTTTCTCCCGCAAAACTGAAGCTCCCGCACTCTAAAAGGGCGGTCGACCAGGGAGTGTCGACGACAGCCAAGATGGGTCCCGCAGGGATAAAGTCCACCAATAGCTGCATGCCAACCAGGGCGGCCATTGACGCACGTGAACGGGTTACACGGCATGCGCGCACTGGGCACGAGTTGTCGTCGCCGTTGACGAACAAGCTTCGACGCCGCCGCCTTTTTGCGCGCTGGGGGTGGCCATTACGCCGTGACGACGAGCCGCAGACAGCCAGCCAGCAGGCAATCAGGCAGGCAAGCAAGCATCGGAGAAGAAGGAATGCCAGCAGGAGGGGCGGGAGCAGCGAAGACGCCGGCTTGCGTGAGCAGTCGGCCCCAAGCAGTTTTACTCGACTTGGCGGTGTCCTCTGTTACAAGAGGCGAGATGCTAGCACCGCTAGCAGCAGCTCCATTGACCATCAACACCTGGGGAATAGCTTCAAGAGCCCCTTTCCCCCCACTAGCGTCCAAACAAGAAGAAAAAAAGAGAGCGATTGGCAGAGCTGGCTGTCGGCGACTCATCAGAGCCTCCCAGCAAATTGCCGTCTCAAATCTCGAGCGACAGCCAGGACGCGATACCTGTTTCGGGGATCTGGGAACCTGTGGGAATCCCAATGGGCTGGGAGACGTTCCCCTGGCTGCTCGCCGAATCTCTGACACTGCAGTCCCGCCGATTTCGAGACGGCAACCCGTTGCAACGCGGCCAATGGCAGGGGAAGCGCCACGTCTTGTCTGGCCCGCAGATGGAAACCAAACGGTCTTGTTGCACCTGGTCCGCCTCCCGGGAGAGGGGTTCTGGGAGGGGAGGGGAGGCGGATCATTGGATCGCTCTAAAGGCTACAAGTACAAGTTCCAAAAGAACCCTTGCGAAGGGGGGGGGGCGCGCGTCTAAAAGTCGTTAGCACAGATGTGACAGCAAGGATCATGGCTCGACAGGGAGGGGAGTGGGCAGAACGTAGGGCTGAACCAGGCCCGACCATCCCACCTTGTCCCAGCAAGACAGCACAAAGTTGATCCAAGGATGCGTCCAGGGCAGCCAATAGGCAGCCACGGATGGGCCCCTGGTATGCTGCTGGCCAACAATATCCTTGCCCAGACCTCCCGCACCGCGTACGCCCGCTGCACAGCGTCCCGCTCGGCATGCCCGAAGACACCTTGGATTAATTGCTAGACTCACCGCTGGAACAGCAAAGAATTGGCTGCATCTCTGTCGTGGCACTGCACTGTATCGGGTAGCAAGCCAATTTGAGCTTTGGCCATGGCCCAGATTGTTGCATCTGAAATCGCCCTCATCTTTCTTCGCCCAGCCCTACAGCCCGACATCAAGCACCGACCGACGCTCTGGGTCAGGCAGACTGACCAACCACCCACGATGAACCGGTGTGAGCCTGACGACAGCGATTAGGAAGATGATGTCACCGCTTGTTGCAGGCTCCCGTCCTGGGCGGCCCGGGGAGAGCACCGTGCCTGTGTCGTCGAACCGACTAATCCAATACTCGGTGAAGCAACCATTGTCCCCTTTATTCAGCACAGCTCATTTGCCTGATTGTTCTTTGATTCATGCCTTTTGTCACCTTCTTTTTTTTTTTTTTAGTTGTCGGTCTGTTTTAGGGCACTTAGGGCGCCGCGATGCGTTGTCGAATGGTGACGGCTGCAGCTACAGCTTCGCCAATGAGCTGTTTCTCAAATCGTACGAGGGGAGCCTCCTGCGTCGATCAAATCTACATTAATGACGAGGGTCTGGGACTCCGTAAAGTGGCATGATTGCGTCTGCGGCGTCTGCGGGAGAGCGAAGCATTGAAAGACATTTCCCACCCCCACGGCGTGCGAAAAGGGAAATATCACGTGACTGGATCCTGACCGATTTGGAAGATTTAGCCCAGAATTTCCACAGTTTCGCATTCGCCAATCAAGAGCCGCCCTGGTTACGGCTTACTGTTTTGGAACAAGAAGAGCAAAGTATCTCGTACCTGGACCCGCCAGCGGGAGATGAGTTGGAGGATAGGTCCTGGGTACTTTGCCTATTTACGGAGGAGCTGCTCCTTGCCTTAGCTACCCGTCTCTTCTCTTCACACCAAGGCACATCGGCCCCGCTCCGGTAAACTAGCCCCCAAAACGAGGGTCTTGACAACCCTTCTTGAGATGTGCTCGTGGTGCTAATGAAACTACTGTTGACACGAAGGACAAGGAATGATAGGACCACCACAAAGGCCCTTGAAAATTAGTTGAATGAACGGAATGATTAATGACACCGCATTGAGAAAAGAGTCGACGGCCATCCCAGACTGCAGCAGCTTCAGCCTCAAATCCTGCCAAGCGGTCTGGAACCCCTTGAACAAAAGAACCTTAAAACACCATGACAAAACGAGCCCTGAACGCCTTGCGGCCGGGGCATACTCCCTACTAACGAGATTACGAACTCGTGATACCGTGCCTCAGCAAAAAAAAAAAAAAAAATGTCGGGCATGTCCAGTGCGTAATACAGTGCTTGGATACGCCTGGATAGGCATGGGAATGCGCGTGCACCGCCCACCAAGCAGCCCCCTTGTGACAGGGGCAGGCCGCCACATCGGGGAGCAGAAGCATTGACTCGGGCTTGGCATCATGGCGGTTGTTAATCGAGTTTCCCTTATGGCATCACCGAGATCTGATCAGTGTGTACAAAGGGGAATCCAACGGTCGAGGCCAAAAAAAGTAGAGAGAAAGAGATGACCGGGGGGGGAGGGAGATCAATGGGAGCTGCCAGACTCGTGCTCCTGCTATCGGGCTGTATATCGAGAAAGGGCCGGAAAGTTTATGCGCTCCCCCTGGTTTAGTTATCGAGCTCCATCCGGTCCCGTGGAAATCACTTACACCTAAAATTTTGTGTTTTGTGAAGAAGAGAAGCAAAACGGGCGCTTTCTTGTCCACTTCTCCATCCCATCTTTGGTGTCAGCGGGCCATTTTTAAAGCTTCGTGGTAGCACGAGCTGCCTTGCCCCATCTTCTCCTCCCTCCAATCATGCCGACAGAGAATCAATTGATCCTCCCCCGGGGCGTGGGGGCCAACCGATGCGACACAGTAGTGACTAGATTGGGCAAGGTAAGAGCATCAACTCTGGGCCATTCATTCTCGCACCTCCATGTCGCACTCGCCAAGAGAGACGAGATGTCACCAGTCTAGTTTAGCAGCACCGTTACAGAACAATTTGCCAAGCTCGCCTCCTCTTTCCGCATACAGGTACTGCGCTTTTTTTTTTTTTTCTCTACTTTTTTTAAGCTCGTCGCTTGGGAAACACGGCACGAGAGAGGAGAGCAACGCGCCCGCTGCGTATGCTTAGGGCTGGTGACATATTGTTCCAATCTTGTTCGTAATTGGTGATCACGAATGTCATTCGTCGGTAAAACCATTTGCTATTGGTTTTTCCTTTTTTTTTTGGGGTACATAGCTCTGCTAAAGGACGGGAGGGTCGAAGAGAGGGGGCGGATCAGAGGGGAAAAGGAAGGGAGGGGAACAGGCCAATCATCCGTGTGAGAACCTTAAGAAAGTTGCCATTCGGGGAAGATGCAAGTCAGAAAAAGGAGGTGTTTGATGACGATGCTGTCATTCTTTGGTGCTGTTTTAGGAACGGCACTGCCGGACGAGCGAACGTTGTAAGGCTGAGACGCGCGCCGACAGCTGCAGTAGTTAGACACACAGACACACATTCAAGACATCTACTGCTACCTACTCTGTCTGTTTCTCACCTCCAGCACTAGTCGCACGGATGGTGCGAAGTGCCGCTGTCGCACGTTGAGGCGAAGATAAGATAGTCCACCTATGAACTAATACCTAGGCAGTGAAATGGGTTGAGTAGGTGAGTGAGCGAGTGGCACCTAGGTTAAAAACCCCAAGATGGAACACGGGATGACGGGAATAAAAAGAAGTTGGTGTGCAAGCGGGAAGCGATACATGTACATTTAGGGCGTGCAAAAAGGAACAAGTGGATGCTGCTTCTTCTTCTTTTTTCGGTATGTGCAAGTAGTATTTTGAGACATGGCGGCTGTATGGACAGGAACGGGAATATCGAAGTCGCTTTGTTACTTTTCCAGCAGGGGGGGGGGGTTTGTTTGCCTTTTCGTTGGTTTATTTTGGTAATATGATGTGCATGTTGTCGGACTTTGGATTCCATATCACATAGCAGGAATTAATAATACCAGAAAAAAGATGCTCGTAGACTTTGTCGTGAGCAAATTAATTACACAGACCCCGTAATGCAATTCCAAATGTTCTTTTGTTTTTGTCATCTTTGCAGCTTCGTTAGCCTTTCTAAATATCAAAATTTCCTCTTTTGGAGCAGCGGCGGCTCCTTTGCTGCTTCACCGGAGCATAACAGGTTCCCGGACCAAGGAAAAAAGAGTATGGCTGAATTCCGTCCGGCTATTGGAATACCCACACGCCCCGTGTTTTGTGTCCGAGGTATTAAGAAAAAAGAAGAGAGCCATAGCCTTTTGGCTTTTGAGCCCTCCCTAATGCCCCCTTGGCTAATACTGTATACCGTACCCCCTTCCCTTCACCGTTAAACCTTGTACACGCGCGCGCGCGCACGCGGTCACTTGGCGTGCGGCTTAAAACCCGTCCTCTGGCTTTTTTTAACGCACCACTGACAAGGCTTAGGCTGGTCACAATGATGGTGCTCTCCCGGGAATATCATGGTTTCTTCCGCGGGCCTTGCCTGAAGGGGTGAGCTCCTTGGGCTCATTGGCGGCGTTTCTTTTTGCTGCTACGAGCTTGCCAATTTCTCTTGGCATCCGTATTGTCTCTCTTTTTCTCTCTTTCTCTCTGGTATAGTTTCTCCGGAGGGCTTATGCTGTATACGGGAGGGCCCTTACAAAAGGTACTCGATAGAAAAAGGCAAATAGATTAACTGAGAGCTACTACTTTTTTTCTGCCAATTAACGTAGCGTAGTACGCAGTTGGAAGCGAAGGAGGGGTGTGCGTGAAGCTTTTTGGGTTCCCATCACGTTACCGCTTCCGAGGATCTGGAGCACGAATGTCTCAGATAGTAGTAAAATGCATCTTCATTTGTTCTGCTTTGCTTTTGGTTGGTATAATTTCCGTGTATTGAAACGCCGAACCCCATGCCATTGACAAAACTCGGTAAAGATGGAGTCCAAATTTGTAAGCAAGGATTAATCACTACGGAGTATTTCATTTTACAGATATCGTGATCAGAATCTATCCTGCAGTTTTAATTATCCTAAGCGAGGCAACATCCATTGAGGAATTATTGGGTCCGGAGAGTATCTTCCTCGGAAAGAAGATTAAACAAAAACTACGAAGTATACGTGGTACTACAAATCAATAATATGTACAACTCCCGGTTACGGGCCTCTCGACGAGTTTCCCGGGTAAGGCGAGGTGAGCTTCCTAGCTGTACTAGTCCGAAATAGGTACGAGAGCACTAAAACGGATTCCCACTGGGGCGGCACATATCAACCCGGTACGTACCCGGATATCGATGAAGTCAGAAGCGAGGTTGTGCTTGGAGTACTACCAGCAGCTCTTGTAGGGTGAATACTATGGAGGGCCCCCAAAAAGATACCCAGGCACAGACGGACGAAAGTGGAGACGCTTCTTCTTTACGGCGCCCCGTTTTATTTCGGACGGGTTTAGATTTGATTTTATGATTGTTTTAGGAGCCAAAAAAAACACGAGCCTCCATATTATGGAGCACCCATAAAGGTACTTGGCGGCAAATCGAAGCGGGAGGCGGGGGGGTTGTGGGCGCAAAGTTTCGATGTACATATGCCAAGAGCGGTTTAGTAGTAGGCTTAGAGGTACCACTTAACTTGGGCCCCCAAAATATAGGGCAAAAAAGCTACAAGAAACGCGGGGGGTTCGCCTCTCTAATTGGACAGGAGGGGGGGTGTGTGCGAACCAATCAAAAGACCTTAAGAGCCTTAGTAAAGCGAGACACAAGTAGAAGACAGACAGCCAAAAAAGAATTATGGAGAGGGGGAGGGGTAAAATGGAACTCGGACATCTCCCGAGCGCAAATTGGAGCTTATGGCTGTCGGGTACGGGAGGACATCTTCTAGCAGTCCCAGCAGTGTGTAGAGCTTGGATTTATTCCCGAGTGCCGTGCCACCATTTTAGGGTGAAGTGTATTATGTTAGGAGATGTACGGAGTACCAAATAGGAAAACCATATATCCGGTTTCGTGCGGTCTTATCGCGCAAAGCATTTTTCCAGCCGGATGTCGTCCGTGGCAATAAGAGTAGATCGTAATCATGGGTGATTCGGAGTCAGACGGGAGGTGAGGAATGCGGAGTTTGACTTTTGTAGCATCATATGTTAATCTTTCATATCTTGAATCAGCCCTGCTGTGGATGCTCACCACACAGGTGGCAACGACAGAGAGGCAAAGAGGCTTTTATTCTCGGGAATAATGCATCTGTAGCACAGCACTGCTAGCATTTGGGCCTTTGCTCCCCGACGCAAGTTGCCTGCCTTGTGGGACTAATTCAAAGGATGGGTCCGATCGAGCGAATATTGCTGAATACGGAGCACTAATATGGAGAAGCACCACTAAGGTCTAGCACTGTATTATTAGCATTACGGCTTGCTGCGCTCCGTTATATGCTCCATACAGCTACTTTGCACTTTGTATTTAACTTGCAATTCGCACGAAGCCTTGCCGCTTTCAAGGTCGATAGGCTATGGCCACCGACTTACAAGTCCTACATCCTTTCCAGGGCACCGCTAAGAATCTGCACGACAACACGGCACGGCATTAGCAAAAATCCCTCCGAGTGCTTATAATAACGGAGTAGTCCGTGAAATAAATTGAAATAACTAGGCAGGTTAGTGTAGTTTTGCCAAAAGAAATCGTACGACTTCCCAGTAGGGCGCGTTACGGATAAAGCTTTTTTAGCTTGACGACCGCCATTTTCTTTCCGTAAATAGAATTCCAAGCTGCTTTGGCTTCGTGATGTGCATGCACAGTACTGGTAGTTGATGGGACGAAAATCAAGTTTGGTTTGGCTTAGCACAAGTACTAGGTAGCCTACCAGCCTACTGCCAGGATCGGTAACCCGACACCGCTACGAAGTAGAAGAATTACACGCGCTTTGCCCTGACTCGGCTAGAGAAGCGAAGGGCTAAGCTAAAACAGCTGGGTTGGCGATGCGCTTGGTATTTATGGCATATTGGGAGATCCTAGCAGTACCAAGTAAATGCAAATAAATTGGCATCAATTTAATTCCAATGTCCATTCCTGGTAGGGGCCACATTGGAGGCAGCGGAAGACAAAGAGAGAGAAAAAAAAAGACCGGAGCCCCGAAAAAAAAATATTTACAAGCACACACGGCTGTCGCTGGACTCTGTAATTGGCCCATCAGCCCGCTGTGGAGCGAAGATCCGGTTATCCTGCTGGGGCCCTGGGGAGAGCTGCCACGGGAGCCCAATCAGTGTTATTGCTGGCGATTTAGCACGTTTGGGGAGAGCTCTGGGCACTCCACCGAAATCGGCGCAAGATTCCCCCGCCGGGCACAAATTCATGCCGCCGGATGGCCGCGCGCGCCGCACGGCTATTTTGTATGTACTCTGCTTGTCGATGCTTGTCGATGCTTGGTGGTGATTGTTTGGAGCGGGAACGTGAAAGGGACTTTGCGGCGAAGCTGCGGATGTTTATTGGGGGCAGTTTTTTATAGGAAGCTGCCGTTACTGATTTGCATTTGCATCTTCTTGTGGCGACGGCTTCTCTTGGTGTTGTTGACAAACCGCTGACGATTTCCCATAAAGGAATTTGGAGCACATGATGCCACCCATGCAAAGTGATGATAGCATTTCTTGCTTGGCAGCTCCATCTGCCCTTGAACCATGTAGCTTCCCAAACCCAAACCGCCCGCGACGGCGCCTTTTCGTCGATTTGTATCACACTAGCGTCCCAGGAAATTACAAAGTAGCAGCCATAACTTGCAGCCCATCGTCACACAAAGCGAAAGAGCTCTCTTGCCCATCTCCCCGATGGGGTAACCGTCTCGGCTTCAAGCTTGGCCAGCTTTGCTTTGACCTCCTCCCCTTGTCTCTTCGCCTCAAGGGGGGCCCAGGCGGACGGATCCAGTCCACCGGGAGTGGACCGTGGCCGTCCCAAAATGCCGGTTATCCGCCAGAACAGCGAGAAAAGCAACCCCCAGAACGCAATCACAAGCCTCTTGGTCAATCCTGGCCTGCCCAATGCGGCAATACTGGAGATACCAGCCGGCTGGTTAGGGTTTTGATGTGCGCCGCATTCGTCCCTGTCCTGTTATCAAACACCCAGCAATTTTAATCTGGGAACCGCGGAAGGGGGCGTTAGCCTGGGAATTTTGATCAACAAAGTATAGTACTACCTCGTACATGTTGCTGCTAATAAAACAAAAAGGTTGCTGTTGGTCAGAGGTTTAGGGAAGGTGGCCCCCATGAGCAAGGGCTACTGTACATTCTACTAACTCATGAAACCGAATCCTTTGCTAATCTCGCTCTAATACGAAATTCTACTTTGGGCCAAAAACACCTCGCATCGATCTCATCGTACCCTTCTGTCGGGACACGCCTCCCACTCTCCACCCAAGGCATCTCGTTCTCGCTTGCTTTGGGTAATAGTAGCCTTGCTTTTCTTGTGATGCGCAGCTTAGCCGCCTTTTGCGGGCGCACCACAGCGAAACCTGTTTGTAGGGGAAGATCCGCGGGGAGACGGAAAGTGTATGTACGTGCAGTACTGTACGTACGAAGCAGTAGCATGTATTAGGTAGTATATGACAATAAAAATGGGCTTTTAGCGACCTTTAAGCGATGCGTTCATGCCATGCCGCCATCAGATGCGAACCTCGCCGCATGGGGGCGTGAGGTAATATGGCTAAATTCTCCCTGCCTTCATCAAGGCAACAGTCTTTGAGGTTCTAACGACGATCCCCTCTGCTAAATCAAATTTTAAAATTCCAACAGACTTAGCTTTTTCGGACTTTCATACCGCCAAAAGTCCGCGGGCGCGGACCACGTTTTGTTCGGATTTTAGCCGTTCCACAACGCCGGAAACAAGAAGAGTGACAGCGACAAGTGACAGTGACAGTGACAAGCCGTCACGCCTCCGTGGCATTTTCGTGAATCACGGGCTTGGCGTAGAACAGCTCAAGCTTCTGCGCAGAATGGGGGTAGCACCAACGTTCAATGCATTATGGCAAGCTAAAGGGCACGTTTCATCATCATCACCCGGTTTCCCGTTTTCGCTGGTGCTAATAAAGGGTTAGGTCCGGCGGCGGCAGTGCTGCTGGTACTGTGGCGTTGTTCTGTGTGTGATGCGTTTGGTGTGTGCGCCTTTGGCGCCGGTGGCTGTTGGGTTAGGGTGGGCGCCACTAAATGGGCAAAAACTTGGAACGGCACTTGTTGCTCCAAACTAAACTCTCCAAATCTCCCTTTTTACCCCGTACTTGGGGGACTCCCGTGCTGCCTAAAAAAATTTTGCCAAGAAAAAAGCCCAGACTCCATTACTGCTGCTAGTAGATAGTAGTTGCGAGTTGAAGGTAACAAAGCCATTTTAACTAACCTTACTAGAGAGAAAGAAAAAAAAAACGCCACCTTCGTTCCTCGTTCCCGGCTCGTTGTGCTCGTTCATTTCCCACGTTGTTTCTCTTTGCTTCTCTCTTCTAATCTATGACCCTGCGTTGTTTTGCTAAAGCTTTATTTAGACTCAGGGGGCGGGAGAGAACCAGCGCCTTGGCACTCCGATTGTTATGGCCGCTTCAGGAAAAGAAAAGAAAGGGGAGCTGAGCTGAGCAGCGCAGCGCAGGCAAAAAAGAAATAAGCCAATGTCCCCCTCCTCGTAGGGCGAACCAGATCCAAGGGATAAGATCCTCCCGGGTGACTGAAAAGAGCACTTCCAGCGAGCGCCCTATCCACAGTGTTGGGATGTAGGGCTGAGGAGAGGCTCGGCAGACAAGTTGACATGTGGCAGATGGCGTCGTCCCGACGGGTAGGGAAGACGATCCATTGGCTGGATAAGGGGCTCCTCCCCCCACACCCCCTGACTTGATAAATGATGACAAAAGAAAGTCATCTGAAGCCCTTGTCTCTGGCAAGGGAGCGGCCGCCGCTACTTTGTCACCCGTAACTTGTGCAATCTGCTGTGCGCGACTCGTTCTTTTAGTGCTGGTGCTTGTACTGTGTACAGAAGTATGCGACGGCCAACTCGAGCCGGGGGGTCGGGATCTTTTGGAGAGCTCCCGGGGAATACCGCGGTTTGGACGTGGGATGACCACAGCCAACACACTGCACATGGCACGGCACAGAAACCTGGGACCCATACCCTCCAAAGTTAATGAAAGGGGGTGCTCATGATGATTTCTGATGATGATGCTTACCTGGCCCCCAATCCCCAATTTTTTATCTTCACTTATTACCCTAGTTGGTGAACGATGCTGCACATATCACATCAAATTTCTTGTGGCAGCTTGATTGCTTTTTTGTTTCCTCATTCGGAGGCGAAAATGACGCGAATCATTTCCCATTTTCTTTCCCCAGGGCGGGGATGCACTGATAGTGGGTTTTTCCTTTTTGACCTTTTTTTTTGTCTTCACCTTTCCGACTTTGGACCGTATTCGGGCTCTCGTATGCGCGCTTCTCGCTGGGGGGCCCTACGAAATTGCCCATCGTATGCCGGTTTGGGGAAATGTGATGACCTTGGGGAGATTAGTCACAACTCCGGCTAACCCACTTTGTCTTTTCTTGTCTTCACTTGGAGCAAAAAGCAGCTTGGCCGTGCAGTTAACCTGTAGCCTACTACGTAGCCTATTATACGAAAGTGTAGGACACTCGTATCGTGCAAGTATGCGCGAAAGTGGCCACCTGACCCAGGCAACAAGGTCGTCTAATTGGGGCCAGATAAGTCTTAGCAAGTGGGCAGCTTTTTTTTCAAGCACTGCAACATAGCATTTCGTACAACTCAGCGCTGTCCCCATAGTGGCATATGATGAACGTGGTTGTATCCATAAGAAATCGAGCACCAAGCAATACGATGGGATGGCTACGCATGGAGGCGGATCGGGTTAGAACGACGCAGCCATCTTGCATGCTTGCAACAACACCACGTTGGCCGTGAAAAACAGTGTGGGTTGGGACGGCACGGTTGGGTTGGGCGCTGACAATGGTGCCATCGAATGCCATGTGCTGTAAATGAAAGATCCAGTGGGGGGGAAGGGGGGGAGTCTCTCCATCGTCGCAAAGAGAAGTAAAAGGGTGCCAGATAGATATCTCCGGGAGGCTCTTTTGGCCTAAGCGATGCTATGTATAGCATACTGTCGATAGGATCACAGAGCGTGGGCGTCAGCAGCAGCCAAACGACGTGAAGCTTTCGAGCCGGGAATGCTATTTCCACCTCGCTTGCTAGACTCGGCGGATTAGAATGAAGCTAGCCAGCGACATGCCTCCCAGCGATGCCCGCGTGTAGTATAGTAGGGTGATGGTGATGGGGGTGTAGAGGCTCGGCGCTTGTCCGCGGCTCTTTTGGAGGGAGAGGGCCATGCCATTGATCAAACAACAAACAACCTCGACAAAGCAAAAACGCGCGCGCGCGCTGTTCCTAATCTTGCATGTGTACTAAGTTAGTCGCAGGCGCAATGACTTAGCAGGTCTAAAACGCAGGGGACCGCGGAGGAGGCGGGGCTTTGGGGGACTTTTGTAGGAGCGGGCCAATCACAGGCGCGATCCGGCTGCTTTGATAATGGGCGTCATGGGCGGGCCAAAAATAGCTGCCCTTACCCAAGCACGTGTGATGCCACGAGTTAGGCTGAATTCAACTTCTTAGTGGCTAAAGGTCTGGGACACTGCCAGCCGGCAGCGAGAGCCTCCGAAAGGCTGAGCCCAACCTTCTCTCTCGGGACGTGGTCTGTTGTCCTGTGCTCAACTCAAATCCAAGGTCAAAGGGTAGCCGCGCTCACACACCCCCCCTCCTCCATTTCCCATATCCAGAGCTCTAGAGTTTTTAGCTGTGCTAGCTAGCTAGCGGTGCTCCGTAAATAGAGGAGCAACAATGAGGAAACAGTCCAGTCATTGAGCATGGGGAATGTATTTGAGATTGGAGACAAAGAGGTGGGCAGTGCCTTTTCTCTTGGCGACAGCCGATTGCTTTTTTGCTTGCTTGTAATCATGCTAGCCGCCGCCCTACGAGGCTATCCTGCCTGCGTCGCTATTAACGTTTGGCTAAGATTCGCCTATCATGGCGCGCCATGGCTTTTGTCAAACGCTCATCTCATTTGACGTCGGCCGTTGTCTCGGGATGAAAGAGACGCCACGCCGCCAGGGGCGTTACCGTTTGCTTGATTACTCAGTTCCTTATGTCACAGTTCGTCCGTTGCACGGTACCGACAACCATTTCTTTTTGCTTGAGCCGGTGCCTCGTTGGCGTCGAAACTCGGAAATCACACGCCCGTTATCTCCAAGTGGACCTTTTTCTTCTTCTTTTTGCCTGTTTCTGATTCCGCAGCCTAAAACTTACGTCCGTCCGAGCGCTGGTTCGGTACTCGACAGGATGGATGCGATCATGATGTGCCGCTGGACCATTGGCCCTACGAGCGGAGCAGGATGAGCCCTACAGAGACGCCACCGCAAAGTAAGGTACGAATACATGCCGCTTGACGGCTGCTATTGGTTTGTTGGTTTTTGGGGTAACAAGCTCGCCCACCGCTTCCTACACGGGAAAAGGTTCACCGCAAATACGGAACACGGCATACCTAGGTGATGCTAGCATTTCATACGGAGCGGCATCTTTTGCTTTTATTTTTTTATTTTCTCATACGGAGGAGGCCGATGCTGGCTGGTCATATTTGATTAATATATGCAGGCATCTAAGAATAAAATAAAATACAACATCCCCTTTGACGGCGTTTTCGAATTCACCGGTGGCAGCGAGTTGACTATTCGTGCTGTCGCTGTTTTTGGAGCTGTGCCGAGTCATGCCCTGAAAGAGCGGGAAGGGCAGATTACAGGGGAGGGGGGAAGCATCGGAGCCAGACTAGCCCCCCATTTGGGTGCCGATTCGACGTGTTGAGCCCCAAATCCCTTGGCTTCGGAGTACACAGAGTTGCGATCCAAAATCCGAAGCGGCGGCAACAAACAAGATCGCTCGGACATGACACGGTTTCGCAGCCGGACTGCGGCCATCGGCGTTGTAGCCAGTGAGCGATACGGAGCACAGTATAGGTTATTTGACAGTTGCCATGCCGATTTTACCGGCCGGCAAAAAGCCTAAAGCACTCACCGGCGCCGTCTCTGCGTGCGTAACAGAGCGGGCTGCGGATCAAGATCAAAGAGAATTATGGTGACGGCGGGAAAGAAATTGCCAACTGTCCATACTTTACTCCGTAATGCTGCTACTGCTAGTATACCATTCAGCGCCCTTCCGGCCGAAAGGGGAGCCCGCTGGCAAAAGATCCAACATGTGGCGGCAGGCCTTTCTTCCCAAGGCGGATTAACCAATGCGAGGCCCAGCAAGGCCAGATGCGATTTCGTCCGAGATCCTTCTACGAAGTACAGCAGAAGGAATGGCGGGTGCACTACCCTGTTCCTTTCTGGGCGCAATGTTTCGAATGCAACGTCTCGACGTCTAGAAGGGCCCCAAGACTAGAAGAGAGAAAACCGGGCTTGGGCTAGCATAAGGAGACTCCTGCAACTTGCAGCTTTACACTTGACGCTTGTGCCTTAGCCGACACATTCAGGATCGAATGGCATTAGAGCGATGTCAGCGCAGCCCTATGACGACGACGGCACTGCGTCTGAGTCCTGGCTTAGCCATCCTAGTCCGGTCACTTGTACCTTACTTTTGCCTGCCTGTCGGTCACCCAGCAGACCGATCACCGTAGTGGCATACGTAGTAAGTAGTAGTGGTTGGCAGTAGATATGCGGTATCGTATCTGAGAGAGAGCGAGAGCGAGCAGGCCTTGTGCTACCCAGCAGTGTGTTTGGTAGGCCCACTGGCATTACGAGGAAGACCGGCTCCTTGGAGCACTTGGCAGTACGAAGCATGTACAGTAGTGGACGGATATTCGCCGGGAGTAGAGGCGGAGAGGGCCCAACAATCCCCCCGGGCGCACGGTCTCGAGGTCCGGCTGTCGCGCCCTGCTAATCATAGCACTGGTAAGGGAGGGAGCGAAGACCAGAGGGAACGCTGCTCTGGATATCGCGGGAAAAGGGTGGCAGCGCAAGAGACAGCCAGAACCAGAGCCGGAGCCAGAGCCAAGAGCTAGAGGCAGATGAATGCTTGCCGGATGGGGCACTGGATTCGAAAACCGGGCAAATTTGGCCCTTCGTGACAAAACTACTGTACAGGACAGGACTGCCACCAAGCCCATGTGGGTGCGTGTGCGTGCCTGTACCTTGTAGCATGGAGGTGCTACATTTAGCAGACTTCGCGGTATGGATTTGTATTGGGAGGGGGCGCTGGCTCTAGCTGTGGCTCTGGCTCTGGCTCTGGCTTCTGGGTCTGGGTCTTGCTGGCACTAAAGAAAGTACTCCCGGGAGTCCCTGCCCCGTGTCCCTAGACAATACCGTCACGCCTCCCGACTGTTGGCATGCGCCACGCCCCCCCTGGCTCCTGCTTGCTGCATCCCCGCTTTATCCGCTTCATCCCACTCGCAGCGCAAAGGACGCCCACACCATCGCCTATGGCTACGAGCACGCCCGTCTGCTACCGCCACTCCGGCCGCACCCCCTGTCCAAGCACCACCAGACACAGCCAGATCCGCTCCATGCAGCCCCAAAACCAACACGCAGGGCCTTTGTACCCTGCTAGGCCCACGCCCGCCCCAGCGCCAGGCTGGTAGGAGCAGCGAGGAAGGAAGAGGCGGGCCATGGGCACAGATCGTCCATTGCTGTGCTGCCGGTACGTACCTGTAGACGGGATGGGATGGGCCCTGTCACAGCTTCACACCTATACTACTGTACCAGTATACTGTACTGTACACCTTCTATCCACTGTCCACTGCACACCTACACACCCCCTCCTCCAACTCACGACGACGCTAATTACATCGCACGAAGCCTTGCTGGGCTTCACCCAGCCATGAAGCCTGGCCCCATGCAGCCCTGCAGCGCCCAGGGTCTGCATACTCAGAGCTTCCCGACAAGACACAGGCAGATAAGTCGAAGCATCTAGTATTTAACTCTCGTCGTCCTCCCATCTGGTCCAGCCTGTCATGGCCATTCCGATCCAACAATTGCTCAGACTCACATCTGCTATATAATACCAATCGACATCTCATCCCAATCATCCATCCATCTATCTCACCTTTCAACTTTGTCACGCAAGAGCCTCTCTACTTTTACCCAAGACTGCCTTGCTCCTCTTTCACCCCTCCATCACATCGACCTCTACTGGTACACACATCTTCAACTTCCTTCACACAACAAAACACACACACAATCACAATGGCCATGTACGCCATCTCACAACAACACCCTTATGCCTATGCCTCAGTGCCGGCACAGGCTCCCCCTCCTCCTCGACACTGCTCAAACCACGGCACCAGCAGCGCCTTCAGCAGCTCTGCCCACCCTGATGAGGACTGGACCAAGATCTCAGATCTTGCCGAGCGCAGGAGAATACAGAACCGCATTGCTCAGCGCAACTACCGTACGTCTTAACACCACAGCGCCTTTTTCTTAGACATTGGCAACAATTTTTTTTCTTCTTTCCTTTCGGGTTTGTGGCTAACACTCGACTGCAGGCAAGAAGCTTAAGCGCCGTCTGGAGGACCTTGAGCGCCGCGCTGGATCCGAAGAGGGCGATGCTGAGAAGCAACCCTCACCAGTCAGCCAGCCCGCAGCCAGCCCCAACAAGGTCGCAAAGCGTCAATCCATCTCCAAGGCTCACAAGATGCACCAAGCGCCTGCTCCTGTCCGCCTCCCGACTCCTCCCAAGACCATCGTCTCTCAGGGCCAATTCACTCCGCCCATGGAGTCTCACGAGGAGCTGGCCTTTGCGCCTCCCGCCTACCACCACCACGACGAGCGCGAGCGCTCCAACACGCCGCCCGTCTTCTCCTACACCACATATCCGGCTCCCGACGAGCTGCTCATCAACCCTTATGGCTCCGCTCACGCCTATCCTACCATGACCACTGCTGAGGCCTACCCCAACTACCTGAGTGCCGCCATGCCCGCTTCGCTGCCTCCTCTGGCTCACTACGGCGAGCCTATCAAGCGGGACATGTACCCCGACAACGTCATCAGCCCATACATTGGTTATGGCTTCATGTCGACTCATGATATGGGCATGCCCACTCCTTACGACCCCTCCAACCCTCTGGTGAGTTCGGCTCGGCATCATTTCTCCTACTCTCGGGATCTGCGTTGCTGATTCTGAATGCCACAGACTCCTCCTCTGTCGCACTCATACGACCACTCGGCTGCCTGCTCTGAGACAGGCTTCGAGTACCCTACAACCCCGCTGTCTATGCCTGGCTCTCCTGCCTTGATGCAACACCAGCACTAATTAAAACCAAAAAAAAAAAAACAAACAAAACAAAAACAGAAACAAAGAAAAAAAAAAAAGAACCAAAAAGCCGGATTTCATACAATTCATCATCACCTTATCATCTATCTACCCGAAGTACATATATATATATTTCTACCTTGTCACCAAACAACAAGGTGCTTCTCTTCTTCCCGCCTCTTCACAGAACCCGATCATCGGGTTCGTAAGGTGGTGATTTGACATACGAAAAAATGATTTCTGGTTTACGGCACGGGGTTTCAAGCACTAATAGTGCACAAAGGGATCTTTTACGAGGACAAATAGCATGGCGATTGTGTGGGTCTCATTCATTCTTCTTGGAGGGCCTTGGTTGAGCTCTATTTTTTTTTTGTGTTACCACCTTTTTTGTGTGCTATATCTTTTATGAAGTGGAAATTTGGGATGACTTTGAAAGATGGGATTGGTTGGCGGGCGTTCCAAGGAGCAACGGATTGATGTGATGAACAATCTCGTCTGGCTTTGGTGTTTTACTCTTAAACATGATGCTTAAGCACAGTTTATTGGTGTTTTTCTATTTACTTCAATTTTTTTTTTTTGATTATACTAGATATCCCCGCCGGAATACTTACGGAACGGGCACTAGAAGCGTGCTCAAAATATAAAAAATAACATACTTATCTTTTTACATTACAAGTATTTTTGCCCAGATTTCAAAAACGTGATTGTAGTTACGGACGAGTCGGTTGCGCTACTGAACAATGGCTGGATTCACTGCCCACTCGCCATGTGGACGAAGCCACACGCCGGCCTCCAGATAACTTTGTTTGCGGCCGCGGTAAAAATAGGCCAGCACCACACCGGGCGCCGGGCGCTTCGTAGGGCACAAGCCATGGTTCGTTGCGTTTTCCTTTCTTCTCCCCATTTTCCCTTATCAACGGGAAGTTTTGCGGGGAGAATATTCGCCGGAAGAGGTGGCGGCGGGCTTTTGTGTAAGTGTGTGAGAGAGAGTTGGTTCTAACGCCGAAGCGTGGGATGCTAAGCTTAGCTCCTCGGTATTTGAGATGCTTTTTCGAGCACACCCATCATCCGTCAAACACGTGGTGAGGGAGGCGTTGATGAGCTCATGGCAGCGGTCTATTCCAACGGTTATTCTCGCATTTTCCTTCCTTCGAGCGAGGCTACGGTAAGGTTTGGGTGGCTTGGAATCGGAGTTAATTGCCTCTTGACAGAACGCCGTCGTCTCTCTCTTTTGTTCTCCGGTTCTACTCTATCTCTATCATTTAGGCCAGAGAGAGCAATTAGTCAGGAAAGCGTCGGAGTATTCTTACTCCGACAGCAGCGTGTTCTCCGATCGGAGTATCCGTCAAGCCACCCAGCCGAGAGCACCTTACTCGTACATTGACCCAACAAGGCTACTGCTGGCGAGAAAGGGCCCTTATAACTTCACCAAGCGATTGAAATTGCCATCGCTGCCAATTATTTGCATTAATAATTCCATCTTGACTGAAATCGCCGCTCGCGCCCTTTTGTTCTGTCCACAATGTACGCCACGATAAATCGGCAGCAGCTGCTCTATCTGTATGGTGGAGACCAGTAAGAGACACCTCCCTCTACACTTTGATGCCTTTTTATTTTATTTTTTATCGCTATACCGCTTTGTATTATCACAATTGTCTTCACTGCGATGGCTTCTTTCCATTCACCCCTCTATCTCCATTGTATACGCACTGTGAGATCATTTTCATGCCATCTTTTATACTCTCTGCCCTAAATTTCATTCATTGCCTCAATCGGGGAAGACTCGGATTCTGCGTTTTGGAGTTCTAGACTGCGGCGGTGGCTTTTGACTTGTTGCTATTCCATAATTCTTTTTGGAAAACACAATACGCCCCCCCTAGAGTTTGCATGACTTGGGCAAATGCGAAAAAAAAAGAAGCTATTGCAGGCAGCAAAGAAAAAGCGAGCAAAACAAGAGGATCTCAAGGCTAACTGAAACCCGCCTCCTTGGGTCCTTACTATCAAAAGGCCCTGGGACTCCTCCTTATGGGTCACTTCTGATGATCGCGTTCGTGGAGGAGCCAGTCAGTCCCACCTCTTTGTGATAAACCCCGAGAAGGCCCGCTTCTATGGCCATCTGGATACCAAGACGCTGGGCGGTGCCGGCTTTGCATCGCAACGCAGCTTGGGCGTGCTGGACTGGAACTTGTCCGGCTACGATGCGGGCATAGTCATTGCGGTGGCCAAAGCTGATGGCAAACGATATGCCCTGACGCTTAAAGATGAGATACCTCCGCGGAGGGATGATGGGCGTGAGGAAGCTGGAGTTAGCTGGGAGGCCCAATTCGATGTTGTCCAGGACGGATCGGGCTTGGATCTGAAGAATGTCTATCTGCCGTGGAGTGCCTTTAAGCCGACGTATCGAGGCAGGCCAAAGCCGGATGCGAAGCCGCTGGACTTGTCTAGTGTGAAACGAGTTGGGCTGATGATGCGAAGGTAAGGAACGACCATCTTCTTATTTCTTGAGGCGTTACAATATGTGTCAGACTCGGCGGTTAACGAGAGATGTCTGTAGCTTCTTTGGAGACCAAGAGGGAGACTTCTCCATTGAAATCCATGCCATTGCGGCATGGAGAGACGTTGCAGAGAATGACGTCAGGAGAGAGGTAGCAGAGGACGAGGATGAGGATGAGCACGATCCCAAGGCCGCTGTTGCTGAAGCTGCGGCCTCAAAGAATTTGCAGACTCGTCGGCGTAGTTGGCTGCGTCGATTACTATGTGGCTTAATATGATTTGAGGGAGCTGGTGAGCTGGAACGAAGACTAGTGATGATGACGATGATACATAGGGGTTTTACTTAATTACGTTGTCGAAAGTATGGCTATGCGGCAACTTATATACATAAAACAGCCAACCAGCCCAACTAATTAACCAATCAATCAAACACTTCAACCTAGATCTTAATGCGAAATCAATCGCTTTTCCAATGAGATTGCCCATACAGTGACCAGATGCGCGCGATAGCTTCTTGCAGCTGGATCGGACAGCTGTTGCGGCATCGACGTCACCACTCTTCAGCTCGTTGCAGCCCACCAAAGCTCTGGAAGCTCCTTCCCCAAACGAAGCATCCAATTCATTCTAATGTAACGACATCTCCCAACCCTTTTTTTTTTTTTTTAATCGGATAAATAGCACCCCCTCCTTCAGACATGGAACTTTATCAACATTCTTCTTTGACTTCTTTGGTTCCTTTTTTTTCAATGGCTTTTTGGAATTCTTACCATTTGGAATTCTTACCACACACACACACACTCATAATTCAATTCGAATAGCTGTCAGATTCTAACTTCACAGCCATGACACTACTCAACCTCCTCCTCCACATCACCGACTTTCACTCCCCCCTCCTGCGGTCCATCGCCCCTTGCTTCGCCACCGCCTTTGCCATCCAAGGCGCCGTTGCGATCCCCTCAGTCCTCGCCGGTTCAGAGCGTTTTTTTGACGTGTCCGGCTCCGTAACCTTCCTGGCTGTCGGAGCGCTAAGCTTATATCTCCCCGCGCTGCGAGCTCGTGCTGCTGCTTATGCCGCCGGCGCGAAGAAGCTTCCTGGACTGCCGAGCCTGTTTGACGTGCTGAGGGGGGGTGCAGGTGCGGGTGCGGGTGCGGATGTCACTGCGGGATTGTTGAGCTGGAGGCAGCTTGTTCTTACGGGAATGACTGCGGCATGGGCAATGCGGCGTGAGCTCCCTCTGCGATTCTTTAATCCCGTGTTCCTAAACCGCTGAGGGGGAACTCTATTCTTACATCTTCATCTTTCAGAACCACGCACTGTCTCCTCAATCCTACTAGCAGAATGAAACTAATTGCTCTTCCACCACCAAAACAGTTGGCTCGTTCCTCTTCCACCGCATCCTTACCACCGGCCATGATTCTCGATTTGAATCGATCCGCCACAAGCCCGCCCGCTTCTCTAGAGCTTTCTTCTTCCAAGCTGTTTGGGTTTCACTTCAGCTTATGCCGTTGATTATGCTCAACGCCGTCCCGGTTTCTGTGTTGGCATCTGCTATTCCTAAAACTATTACCACGGATGTCATTGGTATATCAATTTGGCTTACAGGTTTTACGTACGAGATACTGGCAGACGCTCAGAAGAGCAAGTGGCAAAGGGAGAAGAAGCTCAAGTTGCACGATGAAGAGTTTATGACAAGCGGACTTTTCTCCAAGAGGTAAGCCTCTCATCTCATTTAGAACCTTTATAACCGGTTTTCAAGTTTGGAAGTTTATACACACGTGGATCTAACGAGGATGACTGACAGTCGATACCCCAACTACTTTGGAGAAATCACCCTTTGGACCGGTCTTGCAACTGCCTCAGCTGGCGTCCTCGCCCGATTGCCCATCCAACAAGCTCTGGGGCTATCCGGAGGCCCGCTGGGTATCCTCGCAACTTCCACCTTGTCATTCATTAGTCCCGCCTTTGCAGCTTTTTTGCTTCTAAAAGTATCTGGCATACCCCTCTCTGAGACCAAGTATGACAAGCGGTACGGAGATCGAAAGGATTATCAAGAGTGGAAGAAGAGTACGCCGAAGTTGATTCCCAGGCTATGGTAAGTTATAGGTAGGTGTGTTTCTCTTGATATTCTCTCTCCCTCTCTCCCTCTCTCCCTCTCTCTCTCTCTCTCTCCTTTGGGACCAATACTGGCGAAGTAAAACTTGGAAATGTGAAAAAAATGTGTGTAATTATATAAGTTTATATGATTGATAGTTTCATCCGCAAATAGATGAAATAATATAGGTCAGCCTTGTTTTGATGCAAGTTTTTCCTTTCAATGTCACGCTATCATTCTTGTCCGTCTCCATCCATTGCCACGTCCCCTTACTTGTCTTATTTGTGGAATGATTTGACCTTTTCAATCTCATCATAGCTGCCCATAAAGATGCCTGACCGGTCATGAATGTGCTCTGGTACAACCTCCATCATTCTGTTCATTTTGCTATCAACGGCTTGGCCACCAGCTATCACACACCAAAGTTAGCATTTAGATCGAGTCAACAATCAACAAAAAGGGTAGCAGGCATGATAGAAAACTCACCATTCTCAAAAACCATGGCCATAGGTGCACACTCATAAAGGATACGAAGCTTGCCCTTGGGACTCTTCTTGTCCGCCGGATAGGCGAAGATGCCTCCGTATAGTAGCGTACGATAGGCGTCGGCAACCATGCTACCGATATAACGAGCGCTGTAGGGCTTACCGTCGGCTTGAGCCTGCTTGAGAGAGTTGAAGTAGTTGATGGTGTTGTCCTCCCAGTACAAGGAGTTACCCTCGTTGACGGAGTAGATATGGCGCGACTTGGGGATGCGCATGTCGGGGTGAGAGAGGATGAACTCGCCAATGCCATTGTCCAGCGTGAAGCCGTTGACGGTGCTTCCCTTCATGGTCAGGACGAGCTGGGCGGAGGCGCCGTACATGGTGAAGCCGGCAGCGACAAGCTCGGTACCGGCCTTGAGGATGTCCTCTTTGCTGGCGACGTCGATGCCGTCGGGGATCTTGTGGACGGCGAAGATGGTGCCGACGGAGACTCCGGCGTCCAAGTTGGAGGAGCCGTCGATGGGATCGCAGGAAACAATGTAGCGAGCGCCAGCGGCATGGGGGAAGTGGATCTCGGTTTCCTCCTCTTCGGATACTAGCATGGCGACCTTGCCGCAGGAGCGCATGGCCTCGATGAAGAGGTCATTGGAGATGACGTCGAGCTTCTTCTGCTCGTCGCCGGTGATGTTGGAGGAGCCGGCCAGACCGGTCAGGTTGACTAGGGTGGCGCGACGGATGTAGTAGGCGATGGACTTGAAGGAGTATTGGAGGGCGTGACAGAGCAATCTGTAATCGCGTGGGATGTTAGTCTCACGCATGTGAATGAAACCAGATGCAATGCGATGCGATGCAATGCGATGCAATGCAATGCAATACAGGACAATACAGGCGAGTCAATGAGGGGGGGGAGACGTACGTAAAGTCACCGGTGGCTTCTCTGTGCTTGATTTGTTCTTCGGTGAGGAAGCGGGTGAGTGTGATGATGTGGGTGTTGATTTTTTCGCCGGTGTCTGTCATGATGGCGGTTGGTGGTGGTGATGATGATGATGATGTAATGGGCGTGAGAGCAGCGTGGTGGTTCACGGCAGAAAGAGCTTCCCTGACACTAGAAATTCCGTGCCTTTTTGTTGCAAGAATTTGGAGACGTGAGAGAAGAGGCTGGAGTATATGCGGGCAATTGAATTGAATTGAACTGAATTGGGCGAGCTGTTGGGGTTGAAGCTCTTCGGTAGTAGAATAGCGATGACGCGGGGTTATCGTGGGGTTCGGCTCTTGACAGGTGTTGAAAGTGGAATGGAGAAAAACCAGAACTCAGGTTGTTCTGGGGGCAGGTCACGATACTAAATAAAAAAGAAGAAGAAGAGAAGGACAAGGAAGCCTCCTGACTACGAGATACTTTTGATCACAAGACGCTGCCGAGATTTGACGATACTCGCCGCTGCCATCCGGCCGGGACTAGACGCAGGGTCCCGGCGCCCAGCTTTACCGTCCGCAGCTCTTTGGATTAGTCCTTTATTACGTAGGAAAACAGGGCGCGGCTACTCTAGGCTTGTTTGGGGGGAGCGGACAATTCCAGGGGGAGGGAGGACTGATGGGAAAAGCGTTTAAGCCCCCCAGCCCTTTTGGCTAACGGCAAACAAAAAAGCAAAATAACGTAACCGACTATACCGAAGCGTGGACTTGACTGGCTGTTGGTAGTTCCCGGAGTGGATTTTTACGGTATTCGCCGGATGAGGGGAGCTTTGGGAGCAATAGGAAACAACAGCCCTCCTCCTCCCCCCCCCTGAAAGAAGTGTTATTCCCCCAAAGTTCCCCCAAAGTTCCTCCCCTCCGGCTATACCCAATCGCCCAGCTCCCGAGCCACAATCTTCTTAAGAGGATTTCCCGGGAAGAGGAGATAGAAAACGGACTGCTTTGGTTGGAGCTAACAAGTTCCCTCTTTTCGGGGGCGCGGCGCGGCGGCGGCGGGGCCTTTCACGTGAGTTAGTCTGCTGCAGCTCGGGGGATGTGTAATGCGGCCTTTTGGTTTTTACGTGGGCAGAGAGTGCCGAGAGAGTTCCGAGACGGGGTTAATAATGATTTGATTGATTATCTAAGATGAGTAACAGGTGGGGGGAGGGGAGCTTAGCTGGTAAGTTCCGACAAAGTATTGTATCAGCAAGCTTGAGAAGCAAAACATTTGATGCATTACATAATCTAACCTTTTTTTGCTTCACGTGCAAAAAAAAAAGAAGGGAAAAGCCGCTGCGGGTCTACTCCGGAATTTCGTACCGTACAGATCTTCCTTTCCCCAGGGACCCCACCTACAGCAGACCTGCTGAATCAAGCAACCAAAAGAGTAAGCGCAGCCAACCAGCAAGAAAATCCGTTTTAGTACAGTAGCACCTCTCTCACTCACTCACTACTCTCTCTGTGGGGGATTTCCGTACCTCGGCATGTGGCCTTCGCACGCCACGACTGCCGTCGGCTTCTGCAACTTTCTTGACTGAAGCGTCTCTCACGGCTAAACAGAAACTCTCTCTTACTTCTCCCTTTTCTCATTTCTTTTTTCTTTTTTGTGACTTGTTCAATTATCACGACATCTTCTTTATTCTTTTATTTTATATCCCCCTATTGATAGCGCTTATTTTTGGGAGAAAAGAAAGACGTCATCGGATCTTTACTCACCGGCGCTTTCCTTTTTTTTGCGAATAAACAAATCGGACTTCGACACTCCGGCAGCGCGCGCGTGTCTCCCCCGACTCCGGACATCCTCAAAAATCTCTCTCTCTCTCTCTCTCTCTTACCAAATAAAACAAAAAGTCTCAAAAAAACAACAACATCATCATCATCAACATCGCAGCCATGGTCGCCGACACCCTCGTCTACCACCCCACGGTGGCTCACTACCTCCGCTTCGTCGCCACCACCGTCGGCCGCGACAAGATCCTCCGCACGCTGCAGTACTTCGCCCGCTTCTACGCCTGGTACCTCCTGCGCACCAACGGCACGCCCTCGCAGATGGCCCCCTGGAACACCATCAAGAAGCAGTTCGGCCTCACCCGCAAGATCCTCCGCGTCGGCAAGAACCTGGAGCACTTCAAGGCCGCCGCACAGGCCGCCGACGCCAAGAACATCGAGCCCTTCCTCCGCTACGCCTCCGTGGGTCGCCAGATCGGCTATGCGGGTTACCTGTCCTTCGATGCTCTGACCGTGGGCGACGCCGCCGGCATTCGCAAGTGGAGCGCCGCAAAGACCCTCCAGCAGCATGCCTATCGCTTCTGGGCCATGGGTCTGATCTTCAGCATCTCGTCCCAGCTTTACACCCTCTATCGCCTTAAGCAGCGCGAGGCCAAGATTGACCGAAAGGATGGCGAGGGCGTTGTCGAAAGCAAACGCATCCTAAAGTGAGTTTCCTTCCCTATGGAATCTATTCCCCCAAAAATGACTGTCAAAACACCAACTAACGTGTTTCCCCCTTCCCCCAATCTTTAGAGAACGAGCTGCCAGCCGCCTCCAACTCGTCTCCGACGTCTGCGACTTGACCGTTCCCTCTGCCGCCCTCAACTGGGTGGGCTTCGATGATGGCTTCGTCGGCCTGGCCGGAACCGTCAGCAGTGTGATCGGCGTTTACTCTCAATGGAAGAAGACTGTTTAGACTGGTAGATTCGAACAAACGGGAAGCCTCTGATACATATTTACCCGCTTCAGCAACACCCATCTTTTGGAAACGAACGAAATATGCTTCGAGCTAGTCAACATAAATAAAGAGGAAGACTTGTGTATAATACCAACGGCGACCATTTCTCACGCTGAAATGGCCGTCCAACATAACTACCGGGCTACAAGTACTTTAATGTCCTGCTCGCTATGTTGATGATATTTATATTTGGATCATTTATGTTTCGGTTTTGTCTTATACTGTCCGGCTAGCACGTGTATGGATTAAGAATCTTTTGATGCGAAAATGTTAATAGTTAAAAAAATCAAATCAAGAGCAAAAAAAAAAAAAAAAGAATACCTAATGAACCGTACATAAAGCCCGTTAATCGTACAGCCTGACTCTCTTGCCTCCCATGTGATATCATGTGTCCCGGAGATCCCCGCTACCTCCCTTCCGTCGATAAACTGTTCCATATTCATTCTGGTCATCAAGAGCCTCGGTCCTCGTCTTCATCGTCCGGTATCCACTCATATCGAAATAGCAAATAGCAAGCTGCTCGACCTAATTGATAAGTCCAAAACTCCCCACCCCCACACTAGCTACAAACCCGTAATAACCAGCCTCTCCAAGCCAAGCCATGCGCCCCAACTTTTCGAATTGCAAGTCCGGTTGTGGTAGTCATCTATCACCTTTGGTCAAGGCCAATTCCGCCAAGAGAGCGAACGTATAAAATAGAAGACGTGGGAAAAAAAAAACAGGCATTATGGGGAAATAAAGCTGTACAGTGCGGACACCGAGAGAGATAGAGATAAGAACAGAGAAGAATAAAATTTACCAGTAACGCCCACCACGATCGTAGTCACGCGCATATCCCTCGCGTGGGTATGCTGGCTCCCTAGGAGGAAATTCTCTTGGTGGCCGATCATAAGCAGGTCGACCGCCGTTTACATAAGGGTCGGCCGGTGGCGGAGGGTAATCGCGACGGTAAGGTTCTTCATAGCGGGCTCGAGGTGGCGGGTAATCTTCCGCTGGCCGGCGAGGAGGTGAACGATAGCGTGGCGCCCTGTCATCGTAGTACTCACGACGAGGGCTTCGGTCACGGTAGCCATATGATGGGCCGCCGCCTTCGCGGTTGTAGCCTCGGTGAGGGCCTCCGCCTCGTCGGTCGTAGTTCTCAAATTGCGGAGGCGGATATGGCCTACGTCCAGGTGAACGAGATCGGGCACGGTTATCCCGCGGCGGCATGTCGGGTTGGGTCTAAACAAGCATCAAAAGTAAGCAGGCGGCCATATAAAAGAGACCTACATATAGCCAGAAGTGCAAAGTAAAAACTTACGTCGACAAGGCATTGGACGCGAGTTCCCTTGAATTCGCGACCATCAAGCTTTTCGACTGCTGTCCTCAGATCTGCGGCAGTCTCGAATTCGACAAAGCTACAGCCCTCTCGTCAGCCCCAAAGCACAAGAGATGTTATAGTTTGAATAGCGCTTACCCTCGGCCATTGGAGTCGCGGCCTGTCTCAGAGTACACCACGTCAAGGCTTGATTGACGGGCGAAATCTTTAAGGTCCTATTCGCAGAATCCACGTAAGTCGTTGCCAAGGAGGAGAGAAAAGCCTCGAGTAAAAAAAAGTCCACGTATCGGCAAGCCAAAAAATCCATCAAGTCAGGAACCAGGGATGCCAGGCCAGAGTCGCCAGTCCAGAACGAAAGGGTAGGGAAGGATGATGCGGGGCGCATGTGCCGGCCCAAAGCAACGCATAGCAAACCAAAATGCTCCAAGTATATGATAGAAAGGGCATGCAAGTCCCGTGGAATCCAGGTGCAATAAACTGGGAGAGGGAACAGACCTGCCAACTGGTATCATTCGGAAGTCCCGTGATCTGCATTCGATGAGGAGTTCTACGCGGTCGCGGCGGAGCACGCTCGTGCCCCATGCCGCCCTCTCGGTGTCGAGCTCCACGGGCAAACTGGACGGTGAGGCGTTCTCCCATAAAATCGGATCCATCTTTATTGTTTTCAATCGCACGTTAGTCTCGAGCAGAACGAAAGGCGACAGAGTACTGCCGGGGAAGGAGGAGGACAAAAGAGAAAGAGACGTTAGGGCGATGACATACGGAAGGCTGCACATGGTGAGAAAGCGCGATTGGTTAGCAATGATAGATCCAGTGGCAAAGTGAATAATTGAGCAGGGCAGGCGAACCTGGGACGACGTCGCGAGCATCCATGGCATCCTTGTACTCGATGAACCCGAAGCCGTTCATCAGCTTTACTTCGGTGATCTCTCCGGTGCCGTGGGTCGCAAAGTGAGCCTCGACATCGGCTTTGGTAGCTGCCGGAAGCCTGTTAGTCGTAGCCACGGGGAGCGGGAAACAATGGAGATGGACCATTTCGAGGGAGGTTCCCCAAGTAGAGCCTGGTAGACGAAACCTCAGTCATGGTGGCGATGATCTGAGAGTAAAAAACGAGTTCCAGGATATCTTTCTTTTTTCTCAGCAGTGGGCCACCGGTGGTTCTGGTTTTTTTCTTCTTTCTTCGCCAACAGCGGTCCGGTGAATCTTCCAAGGACTAGGGAAGCGAAATAAACGAGCCCAGAAGCCAAACCAGACGGGAATGAAGGATGAGAGAGCAAGTCGGCGACTAGTGGGAGGAGAAGCTGGTCAAGGCGAAGCTGCTATCCGCGAGCGAAAGAGGCTGGCGGCTGCAAGGTTGCAGTGGACGGTCAGCGGCGGCAGAACCGCCAAAAATGGTATAGCCGGCCCCGCGTTTAGAGCCTGTTAGCTAGTAGCCTCTTTTTTTTTGCCGTCCGCGTGTACAAGCAGATAACGCAGGTGACCTCGGGTCGCTTGCTAAAATCGAGACCCGCTCTTTTGCTCTCCGCTCGCCTTTTTCCCCCTCCGCTTGCTGTATGCGGAAGATCAAAACCCCAATTACGTAGTTGCAGGTGGATGGTACTTGTACGCAATGAGGTAGTGTGCATAGAGTGCTGAGCAAGGTATGGGGTACCTACATGTAAGTACTTACAATACGCGCATAAGGCCTTGGCTACAGATGGCGCTAGAGCCAGCTAATTAATGTATGCGAAATATAGTACTACGCTCAATACTAACTTCGTACTTCATATTCAATATCATTCATTACCACCATGTCTTTCGAAATAAATCGCACATTAGAAGCTGCAAGGGACCATCAGCTCACTATTTTCCCCTCATAGGGCTTCACTGCCCTTCTTTTACCCCTACCTACCCAGCCATCGCCACTCCCATCTGATGTGATAGACAAGGTTAACCTGCATGATGCCTTAACCAAATTGGAAAAGCTCGTCACAGTCCCGTGCTACTGGTACTAATCATGTAGTATATATATTCAGTATGTCATTGAGCGAACAAATTCGTGGTATGGATACCAACCAAGTGCCAAGATGAACAAAAAGCAGGTGTCTCACAGAGTAAAGCAGATCGTGCGACTCAGATTCTATGAAACATTATTTACTACTTTCGTAGACAAAGACTCAGTATCAAATGAAATCAAATGATTCACACAAACTGTCTAATAAGGAAAGAAAAGAAAAGAAAAGAAAAGAAAGAAAACTCCCATATCTCGAATCATATTGCTATTTATTTATTAATACGTAATCTAAGCGTCGATAAGTAACCAAGATGTATGCCTCATGTGCTCCCCCCTAATTGTGATAATCGCTACCCCCAAACAGGTCTCATTACTTGGCTGGTGCTCTCTATCGACCTGCCAGTTCCAAAATACTCACACTATCAAGGGTAGAAAAATAAATGTTGGAAAAAAAAAAAAAGAAAGAAAAGAAAAAACTCCGGCTACGTACGTGAAATGCCGCAACATGCCATATACAAACACGCCCTCTCTCTCTATTTTCGAATGATCGTCGTAACTTGCCGGCATAGGCGATAAGCCTCACCCCTTCGCAACAACCGTAGATAGAGGAATCCCTCCTACCCATCCCATTTTCTCCTCCCTTACCTCTCCCACAAATCGGCAATTCCATACATCCACCGATGCCATTGCTAACCCAGAATATGCACAGTTTTTATTTTTTTGATTACCCCGAGACCAAATTTCAAAGCCTCAGCTCCTTAAGGATTTGCTCTGCCATGTTCTTGTACTGCCACGTATTTCCAGTCATTCTCTTGAACTGGATACCATGCAGGGAAAGCAATGGAACCTTGACAATGAAAATCTCAAACTCCATCACCATGCTGCCCCCAAGGTCGCTTTGCACCTGTGTCGTCGTCTCCCCAGGCACACGCCTCGATACCCCTCCGCTCCTTCGGGGAATGCTATCCACCGACTCTTCAGAGTTGGAGTAGCTGTGGTCACGGTCTCGATTGCGGTCACGATCCTGCCGTCCTGGAGTCCTTGGCGTCACAGGGGATCGATCCATGTCGCGGACGTCGTCGCGATCACGGTCCTCGCCTCGCATGAGGCCGCCGAAGCTAAAGCGGCGGCGATGACCTCCCTGACTTTGGGAAGGCGGGCTGCTCGGAGCGTCATGCACCCTGTTCAGGTCGATACTTGGCGTGTACTTGCAGCTAAAACCTCCGCGGATTTCGATATAGTCGACATTTAGCTGTCTCAAGACTCTTCGAATGTCGGTACGAATAGCCGGAACCGACTTGCCGGAAGTGGTTGAGACGCTGAAAAGGCCTTTGAGATATACTGGTTTCGCCAACTCAGCGCTGTCTAATCTATCCGTAGAGACACCACTTGCTTCCTGCTCCATATCGGTTTCTTCAGGCACATTGGACTCCTGGGCGGCCTCTCTCCGGAGCCGACGCTGTTGGACGCTCTCGCGACGCGCGTGTCCCAAAGATTTGGCCCTCATTGCCACCGACTGTGAATGCGTATGGCTCCTTTGCACGGTTGAAGATTGTTCGTTTATAACAGATTGGTCAGAGCCGCTCGTCAAAGGCGGGTCTCTCGCTGACCTGCCGTTATCCCGTCGTCGGAGATCCGCTGAATTTACGCTAGTTGACCGTCCAAGACCTGACTTTCGCGATCCGCGAATACCACCAGCAGACATTGGGGGGCTTAGTAGCTCGCTATGTTGCGGCTGGCTGCCGCCGGATGGTAGCGCAAGACTAGCCCCGTCGTCAGGCTCTCGCCGTCCACGTCGGATGCTAAAGCTCTTTCTAGGGGCTGTAGGGGCACCTTCGGGCGGTGAGTGGACATGTACCACGGGAGGGTGAGAACGGTCTCTCTCCCTC
>JARFTM010000252.1:0-37884 GCA_030278935.1 Trichoderma polysporum | reverse complement strand
TATAACCCACCGTTCAAATTTTTTTTTTTTTTTTTTTTTTTTGTCCTTTTTCAACCAGCCCGAGCTGGAGATGATACACCCAGTGAAAACGGGCGCAGGTTCTCACTACCCTAAAGAATCCAACACAGATCATCAGCTTTTGTTTGACGGCGCTGTCAATGCATAGTATTCTTACATAAATATATTTAGAAAATGACTGCGCATTGCATTATCCGTATATAAATCAAGGGCTGGTTTTAACCTTGATATAGTAAGAAATTTTCAATTTAAGCAATAGGTTACAAATCACTGGTGCAGACACTTGCTAATAGCAAAGGCTGCAGAGTTGTGAGCAAGGACAATGGTAGCTGTAATATCACTGTAGACAGTAATCTGCACATTTGTAACATAATTTGATTGGTTGTTCTGTTTGTCAAACACCACATTTCACTTGGTAAAGTGGGCGGTTTTTTTTTACTACAAAATATAGATCCTTGCCCCTTTCCTGTAGCTCATGGATCTTCTGATAGTCTGCTCTTTTTCTGCTTCACAGACGTTAATAACGCCTCCATTTTGTCCTCCGCCATCTTGTGATCGCCGTCAATCCTCTTTCTTCCAATTCTCGCGCTTGAGGTACTCTCTGGCGTCTGATTTGATATCTGATAGCCTGCCAAGGGCTTCTTCCAGACTACACTTTTTACCACGCCATGCCTTTTGATAGATCCTGGGATCGTGTCTAGCTTGGTGCCCTGTAGACCAAGACTGCTCTCGCATCATTGCATAATGGCCGTATCCTCTCACAGTAATAAATAGATTGCACCAATTTGCTTTCTTGACACGTTCCATAAGCCATCCGATCCAGTCAAAACCATCCAGCGTAACTCGAGAAAGAGGGCCACCACACAACAATAATCAGTTACCACTTTAGGCCCATATTCGATATAAATCGAATTTCTCCATACAAACCCTTATTCTTTCCTAAAATATCACAACATTGAGGTATCTGTGAACTACAATCAACTGCAACGCCATATCAAATCGATCCCATACCGTGCGAAAACACAGTATTTATTTTCGCACCGTCCCCGCCCCCACCACTGACTCGTCCACCCTTCTTTGTGAGGAATGTCCAACTTTTACTAAACTCAGATGAAAAGATGCTTGTAATTTTTACCCATTTCCCCATCAACAATTCACTAATTTAAATATTTTCAAATTATACCTCAAACTCTACATCCCTCTTAAACAAATTATCAAGCTCCAAACCCCTTATTTTGCATAAACTGTTAAACTCAGTATTCTCACCAAACATGTCAAGCAAGATTCCGCCTCTTCTAGAGCCGTATCTCGGGCTGCCTGAGGAAGCATCCTTGATAATCTTAACAAATATGCTTGGCGCGTCGTCAAATTGGCTGGTTCTGCGGTATCTCTACTCAATATTGCAGCCAGGTCGGGGTGTTGACGCTGGTGTGGATGAGAAAGAGGCGGACTCGGGAGTTATTCTTGTGAGCTTTATGAGAGATTTGGCATTTTGGAAAGAGGGTGCGAGCAGATTGGTAAGAGTTTTCTTTCTTCTTCTTCGAGGCATTACTTTTCTTTCTGAACGATTGCTTATTTGTTTCTACACTAGGGTTTGGACTTGGATGGCCTAAGTAGAGCCGGCAAGTTCAGCTTTGTGGACGGTCTGACAGGTTTGCTCTCTGGAGGCCAGGGCTCCGAGTCTACTGGAGATAGAGGGAGAATACTGAAGAGCGGGAAGCTAGATGACATAAAGAAGGGAATTGAATCAGCAATCGGGGATGTGAGATTGGGCTCCAAGGTCTTGATTGTGGATCAGCTGGATGAGCTGTTGGCGATATCTGGAGAGGAGGATGTGACGGGATTAGCATTAGAAGGAATGCTATTGTCCCTGAGAGAGGTGAGTCCCCACTAGCACCTGTCCTTTCTGTTGAAGATAAAAAGTGAGATGATTCAGAGCTAACTTGTATGGAATCATCAGCGTGTTCACGCAACAGTCGTCACCTTCTCCGCAGATGATCCCCTTCTGCGCAACCAGACAACGTCGCTAGAGCGCTCGCATGCGGCGCTGGTGCTTGCCCAAACACACGCCGCAGACGTGGTTCTTAGTCTCAGGATGCTGGACACAGGCGTGGCCAAGGATGTGAGCGGTGTGTTAAGGGTTACGGAGCGCGAGAGAGCAGAGAAGAGTGCCGAATATTTGTACCATGTTGGGGCAGACGGGAATGTAAAGGTTTTTGAGAGGGGCGCTTGATGGTTTGATATGGGATTTCGGTGTACGACATTTAAAAGCGAATTGTATTTCAAGGCAACGGTGTGGAGAAAAGCTGGATAGATATGGAGGAGCGGATGGATGAAATGGAATGTTGCGGGCATCCGTGGGAAGGCGATGGGCATGATACCTCAACATATATAGAGTCTCACGTTGGAAATGCGAGAAAGAAAAAACAACACATGAAGAATCAAGATGCCATTTCAGACTTTCGTAACCCGAATCCTTAACAGAATCTCCGGTGCGAAAATAAAAGCAGTTGGGGTCCGTTTTAAAAAACACCATTTGTCCCTTGCTCCCAAGCCCCCTTTCCTTGATCAGTCGCCCAAATTTACATCCACCGCCAAACCTCCCCCAGCTTCGAATCCATGCAGCAAGAAAAAAAAAGAGAAGACGAAAAAAAAATATCCGGCAAGAACGTCGCTCATCACTTGTTTTCCACGTATTGCAAAAAGAAGAGAAGAGGAGAAAATGCAAAAGGATTCGCCAGGATTTCATTAACCTCATGGACGGATTATTTTTTTAGGGTTCTATTTTTTTCGTTTCCCTCTCTCCCCCTTCTTTCTCACTCCTCTTTCTACCCTTTTTTGTGCATAGTTCGGTGTAGCGACGAAGAAAAAAAATAGTAGCAGAAAGAGAGCACGAAACGCTCAGGTCACTTAAGATTCCTCAGTCTTCTTGCCAAGTCTGGCGTTCTTGGGGGCGCCAGTCTGGAAGCCGTTCTTGAATCGTCGGGAAACGTCCTTGAGGAAGCGGGTGCGGCCAGTGCCGACGGTCCTTCTCCGCTTGGCCTTCTCGCTCCAGTTGTCTGTGAAGAAGGAAAAGAGTCAGATGTCATTCTAAAGCATACAATAGAGAGAGAGCGCGCGCGAGCGGTTCTTCTGCTGAAATGTAGATGATCCAGAAGGAGAGTACATACACTTTCGCATCTTAGCGGCGGGGTATCCGCAAGAAGAGCACTCGTGCTTCTGGACATGCAGCGAACGGCGACCTATTTCCAAACTACAATCAGCATGCCGATTCATTCATTGATTCGTTCAATCCAGTCTGCCGTCCATCGCAATTGGCCCCTTTCTAGTCGATTCGTCGATACGAGAGCCGTTTCTCCAAGCCCAGTGGCTTCTTTTCCTTCTTTCTTTCACGGGTTGTCTCGATCGAATCTGAATATAGAAGGCCGTTGCGAGGAGGCATCATGAAAGCCCATGTTCCGGTGGAAGAGAAAAACTAACCGCATCGTCGGCAGAGAGTGTGCGTCTTGTTGTGACGCTTACCAAAACTGGAGGTACCCTTCGCTACACGTAGAAATAACAGTCAGCCTTTGCTTGAATCATCTCCAACACCAAGTCTCGACAATCCCATCATTTCGGCCTTTGTTTTCCTCGCGCAACATCTTTCGACAAGATTGCGAGTCGGGTCGTAACAATGAGATCTCGAGACGGCGAGCAGGAACAGGACAACGTACTCATCTTGGCGGTCGGTGGTGCTTAGGCGTGAAGTTGGATGACGATTTCACAAATTGTTTAATTTGGGGGGGAGAGCAACGCCTTTTTCGCAGTGGAGTGTCGAATTGCCAGCCCTAATTTTTGCGTGGGAGTGGCGTGGGCCCGACGCCCGTCTAAACCACGTGATGATACCCTCTCGCCTCAGCACGTGATGCCACTTTTTTCTTATCTCGAATTTTAGCTTAGTAAGTTTGTAAGTACGAAGTGCTCCGCTGCCAATATCCACCTGAGAGCAAGACTAATTAGTATACCTTAGCTCATCCATCCCCAACTTGGGCAATATTCGAGAGCAGGGCAATATGTAAGTCAACGCTGCTATTCTATGTTCACATTTGACATCTCCCGCTTATTTTTTTTATTTTATTTTTCATATGCGTGAATGGAACCCCCAAGAAAATTCAGTGAGACTAATGTCAATCAATCTTTTGCAATATCATGATGTTAAGATAACGACTGGCTGAGCTGAAAAAAGACTAATACAAAAATGTAGTCAGACTCGCTAAAAATCATTATTCTGCTCTTCTCGGCAACTTGATATAAATCTTTATCGCTCATGGCTATGGAATTGATATCGTCTAGGAATCAACACGATTCCGTGATTAGGTATCGCTGGTGCCAAAAGTCAATCCCGGAAAAAAAGAAAGAAAAAAACAGCAGCGAATTCGAGGCTCCTTTTAACTCCGTCCTTGTCCAACCCAGGTCATAATAAACTACACGTGAAAAAATCCCAAATCCTCAAACAGCGCACACGAGAGATAGAGAGAGGGAGAGGCATATACACCAAACAAAATTCCCGGATCCAACATTTGCTCCCTTCTCAACGCCGGACGTCCAGCTAAAAACCCTGTCTTTTGATGCTTTTCATGTCTTTTACGGCCATTCTTTTGGTCCAATGATCTCGCCTGGAGCCACATGCTTGGAAATTGCAGTGCCTACAAAGTCCATGGTCTCCACGGCTCCATTGTTGCCCCACCAGCTGGGACTGTTCATATTGGTCAAGTACAACGTGAAGAAGATCAGCAGCGTGGATATGATGAGACCACAGTCTAGCGCTGCTGAAGTGATGTAGTTGTACTGCAGCCACCAGCCAGTGTATCGCCTCCTGATGTAGTAGTTGAAGACGATACCGCAGATACCCCAGCAGAGGTAGATGTTGACAGTGGCAGGAGGGAGCAAGCCAACACCTCCAAAGATAACAGGGGCACTGACATAGCGCCAGAAAGACTTGGGCCAGCGACGAGCCAAAATCCAAGTGGCAATGGGCGCGATGGCACCAACAAGCCAGAACCATTGCAGGGAAGTATAGAGAGCCCCATGGCTAAAGAGACGGGCGGGACCAATGGCGCCCCAGATAATCGAGGCCGTGTAGAAGACGCGGCCACCCGGGCATGTATAATTGTTCTCTTGGTCCACGGCGCAGACGTCGGGGATGTGGCCCAGGGCCCAGTTCATGACGACAATCTGTACAATAGCAGACCAGACAGAGGCGACAAGCTGCGAGGTGAACATGACACGAGGAGGCACTTTCATATAATGGCCGAGTTTCAGATCCTGAGCAAAGTACAAGGCCTGGGACATGGAAATATAGCCATAATTCTTGAACATCATCATGGCAAGAGGCCGACCAGGCACCATGTAACCAATGATGAATTCAGTCAGAACGTTGAGACCGAGCTGGATGTTAGTGATGGCTTGGACGATGCCGATAGGGATGATCCATATAATCGGAAGCAGAAGGCAGACAACGAATGCCCAGGCAGGGAATCCCGTCTCCCAGCCAGCAACTATGCCAAAGGAAATGGCAACCATACCGACGAACAGCACTATATCACATTCCTTTTGTTAGCATTATGCTCAAGCAAGTGATTTGAGGGCGGATAATTTCAAAAGAAAGGCCATGACATACCGGCATACCACCAATCCTCAGCATCTCGGTACTTCTTCATCAATCGCATATGAACGTCGTCCTCCTGGTGACGAGCCAACTTGAACTGGCCCCAGATCTCTTTGCCATGGTAAAGAGCAACGTGGATGAGCACTGCAGAAACGGCAGCAAACGACAATCCGTAGGCGAGAGCAAATTGCGTCGGCAAAAACAGAGGAGAATACTCCTTGTACGCTGTCTCGTTAAAATTCAAGTCGTTTCCAAGGATTCGCGAGACGTTGTAAATTTGGCCGAGGTTGTCGTACGACTCGGATGATTGAACGGGGAAATAATCAGAATACCAGGTGCCGCTGAAGTGAATTCCCATGGAAATGACAACAAAGAAGACGATGATGCCACCGAGCACGTTGGCGATGGCATGGAAAGGAGGAATCAGAGGTGACCCCAAGAAGCCGCTGTATACAGACCAATCGAATGAGGTGGGCATAAGGCCGTATCCGTGGGCTGGGCCAAAAATCTTTTGGACAACAACATTGTTTGGCGCAATCCAGCAAACCCAGGCAAAGGAGGACAGGCCCTTGAAGATCCACCCGGGGAACCAGAACCAGATAAAGGCGCCAAATCCAACAATGAGGAACAACTTGTAGCGGCCGATGGACCAGCCGTTGGTCTTTAACGGATCAGATGGTGAGTGGTCGTGCAAGCTGTAGAAGAGAGCGACGTTGACCAAGTCGGCGGGCCAGATCATGGCGGCAGGCCAAACCAAGAAGCGGCGGGCCAGACCAGCCAGACCATATCCAGTGCATAGTGTGGTGATGCCGAAAAGAAGCTGGAAAGCCCAGCCGAAATCCTGCTTATAAAAGAGGCGCTGAGCCAGCAGGACATCAGTCGCATACAGTACACCACCACCATAGGCAGCCTAAAATACGGAATCAGTATGGCTGAATAGCATCAAATCACCTTGATAATTGAATACTCACATTGGACATGGCCACGATGACAACATGCTCCTTGTGGTTGAATTTGCCGGGTCGAAGATTGAACTTGAGGCCAAAAAGATTCAATTCCTTGTCGGGCATGACCAAGTCCCAGCCCCGACCGATGGGATAAGCAATCAGTTGAATGACGTACGTCGTGATGGCGACACTAGGGTTGCGAAGTGAGAAGAGCATATTGACTCCAGAGCCGACGGTACAGAGAATCAAGCCGATGACCCAGGCGCGGATGGTGTTGGCAGGGACATCAACATCATAATTTCGGACAACCGCTCGCACCTATAAGAGAGAAACCATCAATTAGTTTACACAAATCATTCATACATTCCATCTCACTGAGGTGTCCTTTCTCCGTCTCTACACATGAGCAAAAAAAAAAAATCGTACCTCAGGGTAAGGGCTGTTATCTTCCATCAGGGCATGCTCGATCTCGAGGCCCTTCTCGGCATTGCCTGTCGCAATAGCGGCGTCGACATCGTTCAGGTCATCAAGAGGCAGGTTGGGGTCGAGTTTGTGTGCCTTTTCAAACTGTTGGAGATGCTGGAGATGTTGCATGCCCGGCATGTCTGTCTCCAGCGGGCCGGGAATCGGAGTGATCTCCTCCGGCTCATGGCGCCGGCGGAAGATGGACGGTAACATGTCGACGGCTGTGAGAAGTTTGGTGGTTGTCGCCCTCAGCTATCGCGGCTGTTGCTTCTATCTTATGGCTGCCCTTGTCGTCGCTTAGCGCCGCCGTCGCCCCGTCTGGTCGTCGACAGATCAAACGAGCCGAGTCGAATCGAGTCGATTCGGAACCTGGCGAGGTCTGTCTGTGTGACTCGCTCACTCACTCGCTCTCTTTCTCTTTCTCTCGGTGAGGAAGGATTACAGAGGTGGGAAGAAGAGAGTGAGTGCGACGGCCAACCACAAAAAGCACCAGCAGATAATCGCTGGGACGCTAACACAACAACCCCATGGGCTGCCATACAGCACAACTACTACTTACGCCCTACCAATCAAGACGGCCTCGTTCTGGCTGCTCCTACGAGTCCAGCCGACCCAAGCCTAGGTCTTCCCCCCCAGGTCCGGCTCCATCTTGATAAATTCCCCGCCAAATCATGGGCAGTGTGGCGCTCGAGCCCAGACCGAGACAGAGACGGCGCAGCACAGTGCGCAGCTAAGAGACTTGGTCCCTGCTGGTTCCTGTCATCCACCATGTGCTAAACATGCTGCGGGAAGAAGAAAAGGCTCCCAAGGCTTGGGCCACTCTAAGTGAATCAGCGTTAATGCAATGGTGCAGAGGCTAACGCTGAGGGTGCCAATCCAGAGATAACCTGCTCTTCCTGGCGATCAACTGTGTGTGGAACACAGACCTTCCTAATGAATGATAGCGCGCCTCCATGGCTGAGCTTCGCAGACAGTTAGAAGACGCACGGGAGCACGGAGTGCGACATTCCTTTTGAGAATCCACGCAAGCCAAGGAGTGCGAGTCGTTCGAAAATGGTTCCTGTAGGTATCCGAAGCCCGTCTCAAAACCCACGTCGGCGCCCGTATCGATCGGTTTCTATTTTGTACGTGCTCCATCCATACATGATACTAGTATTTGACGTATGCGCCGATGCACTATTAGACCGATGTCTTGACCGCCGAAAAAAGCTGCTTCGTGCTTATTGTGCTGCGCACATGCAATCATTGTCCGAGAGATACGAATACTACTCCGAAGTACTAGCATGTGCTTTTTCTTTTTTTCACACTTCCCTTGCCGTGCCTAGCTGCGAGGCGCAAAATAGTCTGTTTTGTCGGCCAGCCAATGATGCAGCCAAGGGGCCCTTAGCTCAACGCTCACAGTGTGTCAAGGGTGAGGCCCTTATCTCTTCCCCTCGCATGGCGTATTTCTAACTTGTAATCGCGAGCAGCAGCTGAATCGAAAATAGCCGGGAGGCTATTGCTTAGCCCAGCGTCGAATGAATCCGATCTCGGGACAGCTCTCTTTTTTGAAAGAGGTTGCGTGCACTCTTTGCAAGCATCATCTAGGCTAGAGCGCATATCTATGGGGTAGACTCTTGAGAGATTTTTCTTTAATTCTCCGCGAACAAAGGCACTACGACTCTTCTAGCCTTTCTTCTTGTGAGCACCCTTTTGGGCAGCCACTTATCCAGCGTCGGCCATGCGTACGGTACGAGCACTAGGAAATGGCACGGTATCATCCTTTATCGCCTCGATCTCGTCTCACCCGTTGTGCCCACGAAAAGCAGGGCGACATCCCGTTTCATCCTACCTAGGCATTCATACTGTCAGCACACCCCAGCCGCACTCAACATGCCATTCCCAACAGTGTGCAGATGCCGCGGCGACAAATTCCCAGCCGTGTGTAGCGCCTGCAATCAAAGCCCGATACCCTGGGAACTGGAGGTCTAGCCGCTTCTGTTGGGTCCTCCTCTGATGCCTCCAAAAGGTGTAGACAATGTTCATCATGCGTCTCTGAGTTTGCATGGCCAAGCTCACATCTATCGTCCATTGTCATTATACCATCTTCTGGGCATTCATCGTCTTCCCAGCTGCCACAGTATCATCAACCAGCCAACTGCTGACCATTCAAGCCACTGCTTTTGTGCTCCGCTCCGCCACCCGACAGTGTGGAACTTTTGACTCGGACCAGCCAAGGCAACAGAAGTTCCCTTCCCGGCGCCGTTTCTTCTTACATAAAGGCTGTTAAGGTCCCCCTAAGGAAAGCTGATTCAGGGCACTTTTGTGTCTCCTTCGGTTTTTGAGTTTTCCTTTTTGGTGTTTTTTCTAAAGCCCCTTCTTGGCTTTAACGTTGACGTTTCTTGCCACGCAGCGGGATCGTTTGTTAGCCAGCCACGTTTCCATTTCATGCCCGTCTCTCCACAGTGAGGCCACTTCGACGATGAAAACTCGAATATCTCACCATTCTATCCTATCTGTTTCACCGAAACTATCTGGTACGAGCATGATGATCAATAGGGGAAATGCGACGAGTTTGAATGCGCTCCAAAACAAAACAAAAAAAACCAACACCTACTCCCGATTAATCTGCCCATCTACCCATCGCAATTTCAGATTCGTCCAAATCTAAAAACATGTAGTAGCACCGAACGAGGGAACCTTGCCAGTGAAGACCAAGAAGGAATTTCATCTCGCAAACCCATGTTCCGTCCAAGAATATTAGATGCACCATAACCCCCGCCGCCGCAAAACTTTTTCTTCCTCTTTCCGTCTTTTGCAGACAACTGGTCAGCATCTGCAGCCCACCTATGGAGAACGAAGCCCAGCAATGCGTATCTGAACATGTATCCTGGATAGTAAGATCGGATATCAGCACAGGCATTATGCTTGGTGGCCAACCGTAGACGATGACATGGCATAACAAGGCCGAGGCCCTCTCTATTGCTGTTCCTTGTCCAGCGTTACATATGCAAGGGCCTTTTTTTTGTTGTCCTTCCCATAAATCTATTGGGTATTAAAATTTTCGAATTCGTATTATGGAGTATAAGCAGCTGCCTCAAGCACACTGGGACACACAAAAAAGAAGAGAACAAGAAAGAAAGAATGATAACCCCAATAAGACACAAACTACAGTGGATTCAGGTCGGCGACGTGGCCCAACGAGACATTCCAAAGCGTGGTCCTTCCGTGCGTAACCTCGTTCCACTCTTCTGATGCAAAAATCCCCCTTGCGTACTCTTGCACTCTCTCCGTCAACATGTCTTGGCGATTCACATCCATGAGTCGCAATATAAGTGCCGTGGCATGTGCGTCTAATATCGTTGGCCGCTTTCCGAAGATCCAGCATTGTCCCTGACTCTGCTCGCTGAGGGCATTGTCCAGCTCTTGTATGAAACTGTGGGCCTTGTCTTCAACATCTTTGATGCTGTCAGGAGTGAACATTTTGTTGTGACGCAAGTCGTGGCTAACAGCACAGAGAAAAGAAGACTGTTAGTATCTTATTCAACACGTTCAAACAACTTTTACAGCGGTAACTTACAATACGCTTTTGAGCTCCAACGCTCTGCGATGAGGCTCAGTCAAGTCCTTCTTCTCTAGTAGCTCAGCAGCGCGATTCGGAATTCCGTGCTTCTTTTCGTCAGGCCCTATCGTGAGGGTCTTGGCATGAAAGCTGTACAGTTTATCCATGATGCTCTGGATCGTTTCTCGGTGCTCTTCAGGAACGAGTTCCGGCTGCTTCTCACACAGCCATTTAGAGATGCCATAGCTGTCTGTGAGAGGCGATTGGAGCGCAGGTGATGTCAGTGCGGGAACCTGTTCATTGTCAGTACAACGACGTACATCCTTTTCTCTCTCGATAAGTTGCCGAGAAATATGATCAGATATTCAAAAAGAAACTGGACTAACCCGGCCTCTTGAGTTCACTGAAGTGAGATATTGTTCTGAAAAGTTCTCTTCCCGATGGAGATTCACCAGCTTTATCTCAACTTTTGGCGCCGTCTCTGGATTCAACCTTCTCCCTATTACAAAAGCAAATCGTACCATGAGTGAATAAAGTGAAAACGGGAAATAGTGAAGAGTATAGATGTCATTCTCGGCCGCCATCTTGTCGTCGTTGCTGGACCAGTCCAGTTGGCTATACAGCAAAGTTCAATTCGATCAATTGTTGCGCAAACAAGCAAGTTTCGAATTGAGCTAAGTTGCGATTGGCGACTATTTTTAAATGACAGACAACCGGCGATCCAGCGCTTTATATCTTGGAATGAACGAATGGATAATTGAGGGTCTATGCCGGCGGATGCCTCTGATATGGAGTTGAGTGAACCGGGCGCGTGTGGAGCCTACCCCGGAACCGGGCTTCGCCGTCGCGTTCAAGATCGGGCGTTGAGCTGCCGCTCCCTGCTTCCTCGGCTGCGCCTCACTACGCCTCAGTCTCACCGAGATTTCAACGGCGGATGTTTTGGTCTCCATGACGAAATGCGCCTTCGACGGGAGGCCTAGATCTGGAGCAATTGCATCATACGACATCTCTCTTTGTAGGAGCCACTTGGTCTGTTTTGTTTTGTTTCCCTTGCTCCACTGGGCGTTCTTCATCAATGAAGCTAGCCATTACGCGTTCTGATAGGCGACACAACTTCGTCTCGCACTACTTCGGCGACGACGCAGTTTGATATGCTCAATATGGCAGTCGTGAAAGAAAAGAAAAAGGGTTTGGAGTCGTCAGGGAGTGTATCGATATATCCCCGTGGTGAGCACAAATTGCCCAAGCATTTCAATTCAGGGCTTTCTCCCGTTTTGGGACAGTGTCTTTCTGCCCCTGATCTTCCAGGTCCATCTACACGATCGCGAGAAACACAGCCAATAGCCTGATCGTGGTCTATCCACTAGCTGAAGGGTGTTCCCCAATAGCCGATCACGATCTGCAGGTCATGATGACATTGGTCCCACTGATCGTGTTTGCTGGGTAATGATCAGCAATGTTGCCTCAAATATTTCTCGCATCTTCAACTCCATTGGATTGCCGATAATAGGTAATTCGTTCTGGTTTTATGTCCACTATCAGGGCGCTGATTCATCCATATCCATATCTTGCTCCGAATCAATCCAGAAATGTATCACTCAGAGGCGAGACAGCCAATTCACTCTAATAGCTGAGACCCGTTTATAAAAGAGAAATGCTGTAAAAATGTAGGAACGTAGGCCACTTAAAGGGCACAAGGGATAAAGAAACGAGTCGCTCATCTCGTAAAGGTAGACCCTTTTCACTGAGTGTCGAACAACCTCGACAAAATACAATATTATAAGACATTAACCGACGTATTTCTGGGAAAGATAACTTCATATCGAGTTCCTTCGACTATACTGCGACATGCTTGAGACATCCATCAACTAGATAGAGCTGGAGATCTGCTAGGTGGGCACGTGTGGCAGCACGCCAGGCTGATCGTATCGTGGCAAATCAAACACCCTCAATAATATTCACGTTATTCTGTATCCTTAAGCTGTCGGACGTTATGAAATTTCTGTTACATGCCTCATCGAGTACTCACTTATGTATGATAGGGATAGAATAGAGCAGCAGCAAAATATGGCATCTTTATTGATACATATGAGATCAGGACAGAATCCAGCTCAAAAAGAACCGTCTTCATCAGACATATGAGGAGATTTGGAGAATATTCGAGTTTCATCATCAATTTTCTTTATGGCACATCTGAATTCATAAGCTGTTATGCTCGGGGTTCGAGAAGGGCCTCAACAACTGTGTTGTGGTAGGCTCTAAGAGCTTTAACTCCAACGAGACAGAAGTGGTATTTTCATCAGACGTGGCAATCCTTGAACTAATCTATTTGTCATTAGAATTCTTTAGAAGGCTATCAAGTTGATACGCCATTTCGGGACCCATCATGCTTTTCATGCATCACGGCATGCTTACCGTCGTATTGCTATATTCCTTGCTCAAATCAAGCATCAAAGGCCGTCTCAGAAGGTCCAACGTTAAAAGCCTAGCGGTAGGCCCTAGGATATAACGACGAATTTATAATTTGAGTACATAGATTAATTAGGCTTGACGAATGAAAGGCACACTAAGTTCAAACAGTTATAAGATCGTCAGAGTAGGCACAGACATCAACAATATGAGAGGCTGTGCGATGGTATAAGTCGTAGGAAAAGTTATCCATACGAAATTACGGCCCGGTTCCACTGATCGAAAGACTTACAGCATCAGCAGGCTTTTTCCGCTGAAGCAATGGATGTCACAACAGCAGCCCGCTATCCTCCGACATCAAACTACCGGAGATGTTTGCATGAGAACGCAGACATTTCCGTCGCAGATTAGGTACTATGAGGTAGCCATAGCCCAGTGATAAATAAGTATACTCCTCAAAGGAAACAGCATATTTTGGGAGGCATTCGCTGGAGTCCCTATAGGTTCTCTCTGAGATATTTTGAGGGCCTTCGCCTTGGCTTGTGATATCAGACTTCGCAGCAGACTGCTATATAATCACAATAGCTGTCTACATAAAACTATATATCCGCAATTATTTCGGAGTGGGCGTCAGTAAAGCAGTGTCTCACGGTTTATAGAAGTACCGTCAATGGCGAGTTGGGGCGAAACATGACTTTCAAGATTCCATACGGAGTACTCAGTACAGCTGGAGAAGATGCCAATGCCAAAGCCCTAGGCATTTTGCCTGGCTATCGGCCAATACGCAGAATCAGATCTAACACGGGCCAGCACACAATTCGATAGGTCGCAAAAGGCGGCTTAGGCTCCCGCAGCAATGCATGCTCGCTCCTAGATGATCGACAGGGGGAGCCGTTTTTCTCTTTTGGCCTTTTCAGGGGGGACCCGTGTACCCAAGATAGAGCGCTTATCCGCACATGTGCGTATAGAATGTTCTGTACGAAGTACTGCACTCTGTAGAAGCATCACTACAGTACCTACCAGGTGCTAGTAGACGCAAAGTAGTAGTAACAACTAATAGCCTATCTGTGCAAATTGTCAGCGGTAATTTACAAAGGCGTAAGATTGGGTGGGGGTTATGCGCTGGCATATTAATTCTTGTAATGCTTACTCTCTGAGTTGCCGCTGCCTCTGGTCCATGTGTGTATCACTGGAGAGGACTCCGCAAAGATTCCTTGTGGCGTCAAGGACCTACCAACACCCTTCTCTCGCTCCATCAACGACTTTTCCCGTTGAGCCCTATGGGGCCATACTACTTCGCAGTGCAAGTATGTACGAAATGGGAAACTTCCGAGAGAATAGCATTATGCACGATCCTCCATACTTTGTCCCTTGATGGTACGAGGACAAGTGCTCCGTAGTGCTCTGTACTTGGTAATAAGCATGCGCCATTGAGCAAGGGTAAAAGTCACCGATAGGCAGTACCATGACTGCTCCGCAGCTCTGCAGTGGTAGTAGTATTCCGTATTCCGTGCTCCGTACGAGAAATACTACAAGCAAATGCATCAGACATTATGGCCAAGGGTGGCAGTACAGTATACTGGTAGTAGGAATATTGATTGCGTCCCCTGGTCAAGACTCGGGCCGGCGAACGGAGACGGGGAAGGCGGCTGTGTTTTCCCATGACATGATATTCCGTACCTGCATCTGCTTTGCCGCCATACGGAGTACAGTAAAGCGTATAGTAGTAGTACCAGTAATGATCCATATTCCGAGGTCTTGTGCCGGCCACACTAGCAGTGCTTCACAGGAACACCAGTATATTAAGAAGACGTCATGAGATAAAAATAAATAAAAAACAAGGCAACCAGCCGGCGACTTTGCTCCCGTAGCCTGTGTCAGGTAGAGTGGATGCCCCATAATAATTGCTCGACAGAAGGGCTGTCAAAAAGCAATTGAAGTCGAAAATTTCAGGGGGCGTCCCATATGTGGATGAATATTACTTGGTAGTTTTGCCTGTTTTGCACATACTAGGCCTAGTCGCCGGATCGAATCGATCTAAGCAAATAGCGGCGCAGCACGACTTTACTTGTATTGACAACGCGTTGATTGATTCGAACTCGTGCTGCGCCTGTCTTGTCCTGTCTTGTCGTCAGATTGGTTTGTTTTAGGCTCGCAGGACCAAGTGCCGACGAGACGAGCGAAATTCGATGAATAGTACGTTGTGCCTCGGCATTTCTAATATATTCTAATTTACTTTCTGTGCGTCGGTGCAACGGTAAGCTGTCTTGCATCGTCCTTTCTCTAAATGCAAAGGCACACGCCGTACTGTAACTTCGTTTAATAGCAAGAGTAAGAGCTACCCTCCCTGTTGACGTAATAAACCATAAACCCCGGGTGTGCAAAGTCCCGCCCGCGTCCCTTGGCAATTAAATAATAAATCCTACTGGCCAGATAACAGACCTGATAAGGCTGCAGTTGCCGCTGCATGCTTCAACCTCCTTATCAGAGGGCAATTTCACGAAAGGTCACACAAGCTCATGCAGCATGGTTTATGGAACCCGCGCGCTCTGACGGATTGGATTTGAAAAAATCTATGATGCCATGGACAGCTGACGAATCCCGGGCTAATGCAAGTCTGTTGAAACGGCAATTTCCTCTGCCAAGGTTTAATGCGGGGGCAGCTGCATGGCAGAAGCGATCGGGGTGTTGAGGATTGCCGATATGCCCCAGGTACAGGTACATACTACAGTAGTATTATCTATAGAGAAATCCACCAAGAAGATTATACTAGTTGTACTAGAACTTAGTCCATTTGACAGGGCTGTAAGAAAACAGGAACCGCAAAAGAGGTTTCCAACCACAGGTGGTACCCAGCAACCTAATAGGCCGCTTACCTGAAAATACTATCAAGAAGATCACTATACTGCAATGACTGAGAGAGAGAAAAAGCACAGAGTATCAAATTAGTATTTCTTAAATACTTTTTCTTCTTTCTTTCATTCATTCATTAACAGTTCTAAAAATGGTACCAGGCATTTTGACGCCCCATTTACTTTGCGGCCCACTTAGGAGGGATGTTTTAGATGGAGTAAAACCTCTGCCTTCAAACTTTGTGATATTACGGCTACTGTTCAGTCGATTCTTGTTACTAAAAAAAAGAAGGTGCCTATCTAGTAGGTAATCAGAGCAACGGGGTTGGAATTCTTCGGGGCGAAAGCGCACAACTTATTAATACCAGCTCCACGGATACGCACATGAATTTTCTTTTTCTTTGCTCATTGGCCGAAGGCGGCATGTGAATTAGAATAGTCGCAGCTCCTTCCGGCCGCTCCGCGAAATGCCCCCACTTTAGAAGTACCGAAGAGGATGCAACAAGAACGGGCTGCGGAGTTTCTCAGACACTCCGAGAAAGAAAAAAAAAGGAAATAAGAAAACAGAGAAAAAATAAGAAAAAAGCTTGTCAAAGCCAGTGTTAGCGCGGGACGCCCTAATTAGCAGCCAATTAACTTTTCAAAGCTTGACTTAGGGCTCGCCAGCATCGTTCGTTGTCTCTTTTACGGAATACAGTATTCAGTACTACCTTGAAAGCAAGGGGGGCAAATGGGCATGGGTGGGTGAGGCTCCAATTCGTCGAGAATCTGACTCGAAAAAAGATTGCAATCTTGGAAAGCTTATCCCGTCTTACGGGCAAGGCAGCCCTGATCGATAGCTCCGGGATGTTTAAAACTGCTAAGCAGACAGCTGACGGATCCGTCCAGCAGGGTTTTAGATTCGATAGCACGGCGCAGATTCCTTTCTATCAAGGGGAGAGGGAAATTCACGAATGCGAATCCAGACGGGATGCTCGGACATGGCTGCACGACATTGCATTTCGTTCGGAAGCAGTTGTTTCGCGTGCTCAGGGCGGAACAGAGCACCCCCAAGCCCTAAAGTTCTAGCGTACCCGACAGTAAACGACTGCTGGACGTGCTCCGCTTTAGGCTCCTCCTGGTACCTGTGCCTTGTACCTGTAATACCTGAAGTTGGCTTGGATTTTGAGTGAGCGGGCCGTCGTTGGAATGGATGGATGTCACCAAGCGTGTGGCGGGGGTGCAGTCAAAGCAGTGTAACCAGCCATTTGCGCGGTGTGTTAGCGCCCGCTGCGCCTGGTGACCCTCCGCCCAGGTGCTAGCAAAGTCAATTCGTAGCTTGACTTGAGCTGTGCTGGCAGCGAGTGGTAGTACTGCGGTACTACTAGTAGCACTAGTACGTTCCTTATTGCGTATTGCGTGTTGCGTATTTATCAACGTTGGATTGGTGGGCTATGAATAGGAGCAAGCATATGAGAGTAATTTGATATATATTATGTATTAATTGGCAGCGAGGCATTCCAAACTCAACTTGGCAGCTCCAAAGCATCAGTAAATTTGATTACTTGTACGAAGTACCTCTGAGTGCCTTATGCATGTATTGTAGCTCTACTTGCATGTACTGTAGCTGCCAGCTCTAGCAGATGCCAGAATCAATGACCGCTATGAAAAGCATTAGCGGGGTACATTGGCACCTGGACAGTACCTGTAATAGGCAGTGCACTCAAATCACGCCTACAGCGTTTGAGCTTCAATTCTTAGCAACTGCTATTGAACTCCATAGGCCTCATTAGATGGTTGTTGCTTCGTACAGAGTGAAAAGGTATTTACAAAGAATTTATTGCCCCATACAAGACTTGGTTTCTTTCATTTTTAAAAAATACGAAGTGCGGAGCACCAAGTAATACCCTGCGCCCATTGCTGTTGGGAATGCGATGCAGGTAAGTCTTCAGCGCTTGGGCATGAATCTCGTATCTCACTAGCAGTACTCGTATTCAATGATTCCCTTCTATAGCCTTCTAGGTTTCCTTTTTGCTTTGACTTTTCAGCCTGATCTTCGCAATCGTAAAAAAACTCAATCCTCTATAGCTCTCTCTACTCTCCCTTCCCCTCCTCGTCTCCTCCTCCCTTTCTCTCGTTTTTTTATTTCCCGCCATCTTTTCATTCATTCATTCCGCAGCAGACCCTCTAGCGCCTGCTAGCTACTGTCCGCATTGTCGAGGGCGGCTGATGTCATGATACTTGTTAGGGCAGCTCTCAACTTAGACTCTCTGTCACTGCGCGCTGACAGGCACCTCTGAATAGTACCTTTATCCATGAGAAGACCAAGGACTGGGCCGCATTGAAACGAGACACACGAGCAGGGAGCAGGTTTTAACGAGCAGAGGAGCAGCTGTGCGTTGCCGACGCCCCACGCTTAGATTGAGCCATCTGGTTTTGATCACCTACTCCGTACTCCGTTGTTGGACGGACTACGAAGTACAGCACAGCACAGCACAACATATACACACACTCGTACGAAGTACCAGCCAGCAAATGCCTCCGACTGCTACCATTGTGCATTGAGGCTTGGACCACTGCTTGCTGCTAGCACCAGCCCCAACGACCCTCGAGCCCGTTGCGCCTAGCAAGAGCAAATCCAGAGTACAGGCTACGGAGTACTCCGTAGTACGAGCGCGCGCATAGGCGGACAAGCCAGTATCACTCGTCCCGACATATACTACTAAGCTACTCCGTACACACACAAATATTACCCGTGCGGTACTTGCTTTGCGCCTTGGCCGTGGGCATACAGTTCTTGGAGCTTTGGGCATACAAGTACGAAGTACTCCGTACGGAGTACAGAGTAGGCATAGGAAAATAAAATAGGGGATCCCAATCCCAAGGGGAGCCCGACTGGCCACCCCTGGACGCCGCAGCTCCCGAGGCACGCTGGAATGCTCTGTTTGTGCTAGCCTCCCATTCAACGCGGCCGAGGGCTCCGCAGCACGCAAACGTACGAGACGGTAATCCTACTTGTACATGCATTCCCGGTCTTGGCATACCCAGCAAGACATTGGGGATTCGGCACCGGCGCTGTCCCACGATTCTTGGCCTCATTGTTCGTCCCTTTTGCCAGGTAAGTAGTGTACTCGTCGGTACGGCGTACGTACAGCACATGCCATCAAGTCGTACCATTTGACCGGCTTCGCATTCACTCGTTTTCTTTATTCTCCCTCCGAGTAGACTCGCAATCTCCAGAGGCTTTCTCTCTCTTCTCTTTTTTTCCTTTCCTTCCCTTTCCTTTCCCTCTCCTCTTCTGTCTTTCCCCCCCTTTTTTTTTGGATCGAGGACGGGAAGAGAAAAAAAAATCTGTCTTGGTCTGCGCCACACCCTTCCAAGTATTATCGGTATCACAATCCAGGTCACTTTTAGGGCTCCATTGTTGGGGCCACGGCGCCGCAGGGAGCTCCGGGAGCACGGAACGGCGGGCCTTTCTAGCAGTGCTGCGACAAGCACAGTGAGTGCCTGGCCTGGCCTGGCCTGGCCCAAGCCATCAACCAGACTTTTCCCTCCCCCCTTCCACTGATCGACCTGCCTCTGTATCTGGCCTTGGGGCTTTTTTAGTTTCCATCTTGCTAACTTGACGGTTTCTCCGCCACCTCAGCTATTTACCACCGCGACTAATCGAATCCGCACCTACGACAGCATTCATCTCCTCTCTCAGCTGGGCTGGGGTCTGCTGCCGCTGCCACGTACAACGTACGAGCCAGGCCATTCGCTTTTCCCTGGCGCGCTGTCTCCATCGACCCGGGCCTAAACTGAAAGGCTCGCCATCCATTCGCTCGCTCATGCACCCTGTCGGTCGTTCGCGTAGCCAGACAAAAGAAGAATCACCGTCCACGCCTTCGCGCCAGTCTCTTTTACGCAGCGCATAATTCCGATCGGCTATCCCAATAACACGCCCCTCTGAGGCTAATTTTTTTTTTTTTTGGAGTTCATTATTCGAGAAGCAAATCAGCGCGTGGGTGTTGTCCGTGTATGCTTAATTCCTATTCGACTCGACTCCGCCCACACACACGTCTGTCCTACAGAAACCCCAGATAATTTCCCATCCGTCGTCCACTTATCACTTCAGCCCTCTCGTCCCACCATCCCCAGGCCATCAGTTCCTATGAACCAGGCCTGAGTTTCTGGTTGTCCTTCGTTATCTACCCCGTTGCTGTAAGCAACCCACCTCCCCCTTTCCCCCCCCTCAAAAAATTCGACCAACCAGCCAGCTGCACGCTTGTTTTAAAACCCTTTCAAGAGATTTTTTCCTAACATTGAGTCACTAGTTATGTCACCTCTGACTTGAAGCTTGCTCTGCCTCTATCGCTTTTTCTCCAATATCGTCTTCTTCACAACTCGGCTACCACTATCCCGCATTCGGCGCTTTCGAATCGTTGAACCGATCCACTCCATCTTTCGAACCAGCTCTATCTATCCCGCGGTCGACTTGATATATACTTGCTTGCGAACGCGATACCGACCAATTGCTGTATGCATATTGCGCCGGTTAGCCCACCCTAGTGACGGTTACGCTTCTTTTACCGTACATACATACAGATATAACTGTTCTGGTCCGTCGACAAGGATAAACCCTTCCCGCTTGCTCGCGCGCCGTGGGACTTCGGCCACAACGGCCATCGTGAGAGGCCGCTGCCCTCCATTTCTCAGATCTTAGCCACTTCACTAATCCCTATTGGGATCGCAACGAAATAATGGCACCCAAAGCGCCCCGTCTCAAGATTCTATCAGGTTTGTCATCCCACCCCATGCCGTTTCTCACAGACACCCCCCCTCTTGGCCGGGCATCCAATACCTGTACTTGAATACCCACCCTGGCACTTCGCCCGTTCCAAACTTTTAGTGTCCTTTCTCCAAGTTATTCTTTTCTTCCTAAGCCTCGCTTGGCCAAACAATTCCTCCCCATTGATTCCAACTTCTTGTCCCTCTTTTTTTTTCTTCACCTCCCAACTCCTCAACCACAAGTCTTTTATACAGACAGAGCAGGCTGTTAGATGCAGCGCTCTGCATCCCACCATTCGTTATGAGTGATCAGCTAATGCGTGTATGCTCAGTTGGAGGCAATCCCGTCTCGGCCTTCTTATCGTGGAGACTCCAGGCCACCAACGCCTGCGACGTCACGCTGGTATGGAAATCAGGCTTTGAGCACGTCGCCCAATATGGCATATCATTCAAGTACGTAGCCATCATGGACGGCCCTTAGGTTTATCTGTCATTCTCCTAACGTCGGCCATTGCAGGTCACAAACTTTCGGGAATGAGCGTTTTAAACCCCGACATGGTAAGTTAAGATAATGGACCCTATCATTCCTCAGATATATAAAAAAAAGACTTTCTCACACTTTTTTCCTTTCTCTTAGTCGTTCGAAACCCTGAAGATGCTGCTGGAAACCAAGATGGTCCCTTCGATTACGTCATCCTTTGTGTAAAGGCTCTTCCCGATGTATACGATCTCGCCGCCGTTATCGATTCTGTCGTTACTCCTCAGCACACTTGTATTCTTGTCAACACTACCCACACGCTTGGAATCGAAACCGCACTTGAGGAACGCTTCCCCACTAATGTCGTCCTGTCACTTGTCTCTGGAGCCGAGCTCAACCAGCTTGGCCAGAGCGAGTTTGAGCACAAAGGTTCACCCGACGTTTGGGTCGGCCCTGCCAATAGGAATACAAACATCCCACAGTCTATCCAAGAAGACATGGCTCAAGCTATCTCCATGACGCTTAGTTCCGGTCAAGTGAATAGCCAAGTATCCCCCAATATCCGACAACAACAATATGAGAGAGTGATTGGGTAAGCCATCAGCTTCTTGAGGTAACTGGGGGTTATTTAGTTACTTGGCTAACAGAAAAACGTGCGCGCAGGCCGATCGCTTTCCACCCTATCAGTGTAATATTTGAAACATCTAATCATGCAGCACTTTTGGAGAAAGTGGGAGTAAAAGACATGATCTCCGAGGTCATTGATGAACTACTACACCTGGCCGAGGCCAATGGCTGCAAATTCGTACCCAACTTCAAGCAATTGACCATGGACGACATGTCGAAACCGAACCAAGCCGAAAGCATCATGTGGCAGGACTATGTCGCCAGGCGACCAATGGAGGTCGAGACATACCTCGGGTCACCGATAAAGCTGGCCCGCGATGCCAGGGTTTCTGTACCCCGAATTGAGACCCTTTATGCCATCCTCCACAACCTAAATATTGTCAACCGCAACCGGCCGAAACAAGACAACGCAGCACCACTCGGCAACGGGCCCCCAAGCTCACCGAACAACGCATCGCCGCTTCCACCTCGAGGGCCATCCCAGGCCGGCTTCCGGCCCATGATGCCCAATGGCAACGGAATGCCACCTCGCCAGCCACGGCCCAGGACATCATCCAATTTCAGTAACGCGGGAGGGATGCGTAGGCCTCCGCCTATTTCGAATGGCGGGCCTAATGGCTACGGAAGGCCGCCGCCGCACATGAATGGCGGCGGTTCCCGTGCCGCATCTCGACGTGGCTCAATGGACGGCAATGATTTGGAAGAGTTCTCCCACCTCGTCCTGTACGACGATATTCCGGAGGGCCAAGAGCAGTCGTTTGGGACCGAAAACTCAGACATTGCTCTCAGGGAAAGAGAATTGCAACTACGCCAGCGGGAGCTGGCTTTAAGAGAGCAGGAGATGCGGATGAGGCGCGGCCCTCCCGGCCCTCCTCCTCAACAATCTGCGCCCCCATCTCGCCGAGGCCCACCACCTTCTAGGGGCGGATTTGATGATGACGACGATGACGATGATTATTTCGACCCAGCCATGGCCACCAACATTCCCGTCATAGACCCCGACAACTTCGACATGATGAGTGTCACCTCCAAGAAAAATCGCAAAATGCCTGGGCCACCTCCGTCCCAGATGCGACGAAACCCCGAAGGAGAGGGGCAGCAGTCCAAAAGCAGCCGATTTCGACCCTTTGGCCGCAATCGTTCAAGCCAAATGAGTCAAATAAGCCAAATGCCCAACTTGAATGACAACATTCTCGACGATCCGCTACTGAGCTTTACTTCGAACCGATATGGGGCAGTGGATCGCGGCGCCATGAACGCCAGCTCTCGAGCCAACTCTTTGACTGCCTCTCGGATGGAAGAGATGCAATTTGGCCCTGGAAACGGACACACCATGACTATGACAGGTGGCTACCCTCGGCGAACTAGCCATTCGCCTGGAAATCAATACAGTCCGTCAATGCGAGGCGGGAATGGCAGGCCCTCACCGCCAAACGGGTTTGGTCCTGCAAATGGCCAGCCATCACCACCTAATGGTGTTCGACAACCTGCTCCCAGGTTTCCCCCGGGGCCAGGCAACGCGATGGCCCCTCAGCAAATTGAACAACAAATAGGGGTGAGCTCTCTCAATCCCCCCAAATCTAGAAATGGTCGTAGTCTGACTGGCAGTGCGAGTGCTAGCGCGGATAGTGGTGAATTCGGCTCCGAACGATCAGCCTACAGCAGCCAAGGTAGTCTTCAACAACAGCAGCAGCAGCAGGGCCCTTCAATCAATCTGAGGTAAAACAACAAGTCGATGTGACCATCAGCTCCCTGTCTCTGCCGAATCGAATGTTTACATGAATCCGTACACATCACATTAACCTCTCCTTTTCTCTTTTCTTTTCTCCTTTTTCTTCCATCTCCCTCTCTCTCCAACCCTCCCTCGCACGACATCGATGAGGATATGCTATTTTGCGTCTCTGAACGTTATTCGTTCTGTTGCATGCGTTCATCAACCGACTTGAAATATATAAAGAAGCAAGAATCGATAGGTTGTTTGGCAGACGACTTTTCACCTTTCGGAAGGCAACCCTCTCTATCTCCTGCAGCAACATATCAGCAGCGTAGTGCAACTACCACAAATTCGACTGTTTGGATCACTTTGGACTATTGTTCGATACTGGCGCTTTTTGTACTTGGGGTGGGCTATCAAAGTCCCGTATATATACATGTGGAAACGAAACCGGAAACAGCCATTTATGACGTCGGATGCATGTGGCATTAGCAATGTCCTCACTAGACTGACTCCTATGTCGATATTAATCCATTCAAAAAGAAACACGGACGGTCCAGGCGGATTTTGATGACCCTGGAATACATACTTTTTTTTTTATCAGCCTCGGCCTGAGTTTTGGAAAAAGCCTCGCAGAAAGGGAGGCTGAGCTACAACGGCATTTTTTCTTTTTCTTTTTTTGGGTGCGCATCACAGCATTTTAGATTCTTTGGGTGTAAATTTTCTTCTTAATTTTTTTTTTTCTTTGTTCTATTTTTACTTCGGCAGCATGCCACCCTTTTTCTTAATCCTTGTTGGGGCAGCCAATCGGTCATGGTCTGTCGGGAAAACCTAAACGTCTCGAAATTGTGAGGAATGGATTTCACATGAAAAATGGCACGGCGTTGGCCATGTCACGCCAACCATTTGGCAAACCAAGGATTGGCTGGATTCAGTATGATGCGGGAATTGTCATGCCAGGCGGCGGCAGAATGCTTGAATAATTGCTAGTTGAACACACAATAAATATATAGAATGGCAGGGCAAATAGCGTTAATGACGGGAAGATGGGAAAAGATATGGGCGGCATTGTTCTCAAGGTAGTCCAAACATAATACGGCACGTTGATTCTGACGAAGACGTCTTATTTTCACTACTTGTTTCTCAACCGTGAAGTGACAGGTATAGATTCCTCATTGCGCCGAATAGATGTTTAAACGTTGATTGTCAGAAACGAATGGAGTTCTACGGCTCGGCTCTAAATCTTGGGATTCAGGGGCACTTTGAGAATATTTTCTGTATAGCGATATCTGAGAAAAAATTCAAAAGAAGTTATTGTTGAAGAGTTGAAAAATATGATATATTTTACCAAGCTTTCATGTTATTCCCGTAAAGGTACTATTATGACAAGAGAGTTCGATGTTATAAGAAGAGAGAAATCGTAGCCTTCAAGTGATCACGTGAGTTGGCGTGGAGGGGCGCCTCGATATCAAACAAGTCAGCATTCAACCTTTCTGCCAACGCGTTAAGACAATCCATTCAAACAGCGTAAAAAATAAAGAATCTCGGCTGTGTGAATTTCCATTATTATTGTTTGAGCGGCAATTTACATTTTTGTCAGGTCATTTGTATTCAGCTAGCTACAGCATAACAGGGGCAAAATTCCTTTGCCATGGCGTCACGAAACTTGGGCGGATCGCAGAGTCTGAATAGGCAGAGCGTGGCGACGAGCGGGAGTGTGATGAAATCGAGACAATTGGTGAGTGGGTTTGAGTTTATTTACGTTTTGTGTTTTTTTACTCTTCCTTCCAGAATGACTCTGAGCATTTAGTACGACTTCGTATATGTGTTACTATCATTTTATCCGAATAACGTGGTCTTTATTGACCTTCTTTTGTTGTAGACGCATTTACATTCCCAACTAGCACAATTATCAGCCAACTTATCAGACACCGAGAACTTGTTGAGGATGACGAGCGTGCAGGCCGAAGCAATGAGGGGACTTGGAAGCTGGCATGGCGGCCTGTGAGTGTTCTTCAACCCAAACCTGGAATTTTGCTTTACCAAAAAGATGGGGATTGCTAACCTAGTTGACTCGAGCAGATTTATGGCTGCGAGTAAAGTACTTGGAGAGGAAAGTGTGAAGGAGGCTGGGAAGTGATGAATATTCTCGTGGGGGAGGTTACGGATCATGGAGGGATATGTATCCTGGGATGAAGTTTATGAATAAATGTGTTCTTTTTGTTTTTCTGCTGCTAGCTATAGATTGAGCGACTAATGCTATATACATGTCAAGAGGTGTCCGACTAGTGGTCTAACATACTTGGAGGCTTTGCGCACTCTTCCTAGATGAAGAGAGGCTGCTTCGTGTTTGAAGACGCTTCGTGTTTGAAGACGCTTCTGCCTCATATAGGGTAGAAACGGTTGACTTGAATCACTGAACAGTGCTTTTTTTTTTCTCTCTCAGCTCACACTAGTCGTTTTCATGAACGAGGTAGGGATAGAACGAAGTGGCAATTCTATGTTTGATATACTCAACAAACTTGGGGAAAGGCAATCCAAAGGGGTCAGTTGTCATGCCAAGCAGTCTAGTGCCCCTGGATTCCAGAAATTTCACTCTCCCTCATCCCGAGGACTATCTCCTGGCTGTGAGATCCGGTGAGTATCCTGCTCTGGGCTCAATGTCTCAGTTTTGCGAAACGCTACTTGCGCATTCCTTGGTCTTCATCCTTGTACGATAAGATGAGATATCATATTAGTTAGACTAGTAAGCGTCAAGTCCAACTGCCATGCAGTGTGTGGCTTTTCTCATTTTAACTTTTGTTCAAAAGCTTCATCACGCAGCTGTCTCCTCATGTCGGTAGCCCAGGCGCAGGCTCGGACGGAGCTTTGCTTTGCTCTGTCTTCGGAGTCCCAGGGGCCCGAAGCGACCTCCTCTTCTGTCTTGGCGCCGCACTGACGGGATACCGCTTCACGTTTCCGCACGTATGGCACCGGGTGACGAGAACGTCTGCCCACGGCTTTCTTCCGCCTTTGCTGAGGTTCTCCACGGTTGAATGGCACGTCTTGCCCTCGATTTGGACAGCGTCGCAATATTTGCAGATTGTTTGTTTGATTGCAGGACTCTGTCGGATCTGAGCTTTCAGAGACACCGATCTCATGTCCGAAATGACTTGATGAGACAGATTTATCATCACCTTGCGCTCCTGACTGGTATGTGCAAACTCATCGCCATGTGCCGTGTCAGACAATTCGGTTTTTCTCAAAGTAGATGAAGCATTGCCATCGTGCTGGATATTTTCCGGTTTCGTTTCTTTCTTGGTTTGTTGAGCACAGTTCGCCAGATAGCTGGCCGCCTGGTAAAGATATGACGCCCTCGTGTAAATGTGCCTGTTTTGAATGCCAGGGTAGCCCTTTTGCTTTGCCATTTTTTTTGTTCCCCTCTATACGAGATACCTGAAGCTGTAAGAAAAAGAAGACGGATGTCTCATACCATGGCAACAAATTATGGCAAAGACTTTGGTAAATAAACACAGAAGAAGATGTAGTATGAAGCACTGCGTATGAAGCAGAAATATTCCGAATTGCACAACCCTGGATCCAAGTCATACAGTGTATTTTCAAACGTGCGCAATACAATTCACACGCATCTCAGCTTTTTGCATCGCCCTCACTTCTGGCACGTGATTGCGCTTGTTTTGCGTGCACGGGCCACTGCTTACTCAGTCGCGCTTCACCTTTCTCTTCTCCCCTTCCGCCCTCTTTTTTGACAGCAGCCTCATCTTCCCTCTTTACATCCACCACATCGGAACGAGTTCTTCGATTCCGTGGCATTGCAACCCAATTTCCATCGTCATTCGTCTTTTCTTTCTCCCGGGATTATCTTTACCTGATAATTTGGGTTTTGTCTACTTGTTTCACCTTCTCTTTTCATCTTTTTTTCTTCTTCGCCTCATCCATCTCTTCTGACGCGCCCAACTCGTCAGCACCCCTCGCAAAACACCCAGTTTCAACCTTTGTTCGCCCGTTTCGACAATCAATTCCAATATGTCTCACGAGGAGGATCTCATTGACTACTCCGATGAGGAGATTGGCGCCGCCAACGAGACCGCCGCCGCCGCCGCTTCCAACGGAAAGAAGGGAGAGGCAGCTTCTGGTAGCAATGTCGACAAGAAGGGCAGTTACGTCGGCATCCACTCCACCGGATTCCGCGATTTCCTGCTGAAGCCCGAGCTTCTGCGCGCTATCGGAGACTGTGGTTTCGAGCATCCTTCGGAGGGTCAGTCCTGAAATTCTAACACCGTCCTAAGTCATCCATACAATCATAAATGCTTCCCCTTTCCTTGAAAGCAAGCGTCCGTCCATCTCGCAAGCAAGACAAAAAGAAATAAGAGTTGAGGGAGAGAAAAAAAAAAAGAGGAAGCATAACCGATCCAAATACTAGTTGACTCTATAGTCAACTACAATGGTCACCATCGTTGTATACACGATGGTTGCAATTGGCATGGCAAAGACTCTCCAAACGCCGAAATCTGTGGCATCCACAAAAAGCGAATACTGCAACTCGTAAAGAACCCTCGAGTTTGCCAGTATGAACTGCATGGACAGTTGTCAACTGTCCCTTGAATTCACTCGGGGATCGGGGGCCGCTAAAAAGGCTTTGGAGATAGTCAAGCCAAGCTGGGGGGAGAGAAGAAGAAAACTCAGGTCCTTATGTCTTAGGGCATTATGGATGATCACCGGCTGGGATCACAATGGCTTCAAGAACCCTTCTTTTTACCTTTATGGTTTGAGAAAAAGCCGATCCCAGCTTGAGCTGCGAATTTATACATCTAGAAATCACGTTCATGCTGCGACGATGGACGGACCTTGACGCATTTTACCCATCGTTCGTTGCTACACTTGGTTACACTAAAGTCTAACATCCTCGCGATCGACAGTCCAACAAACATGTATCCCTCAAGCTCTCCTTGGTGGAGACATCATCTGCCAGGCCAAGTCTGGTCTGGGAAAGACTGCCGTCTTTGTCCTAGCCACCCTTCAGCAAGTTGAGCCCGTTAACGGCGAGGTCTCAGTTGTCGTCATGTGCCACACTCGTGAGCTGGCCTACCAGATCCGAGATGAGTACAATCGATTCAGCAAGTACATGCCTGACATCAAGACCGGTGTCTTCTACGGCGGCACTCCCATCAAGAACGACGTCGAGACTCTCAAGAGCAAGGACACTTGCCCTCACATCATTGTCGGCACTCCCGGTCGTCTTAAGGCTCTTGTCCGCGACAAGGCTCTCCGTCTCGGAAGCGTTCGCATCTTCGTGCTTGACGAGTGTGACAAGATGCTCGATCAACCCGGTAAGTGCAACGTGCTATCCTACTACTTGGTAACAACTATTTTTAACACGACACAGACATGCGTACCGATGTGCAGGATGTGTTCCGTGCTACCCCTCAGCAGAAGCAGGTTATGATGTTCTCAGCCACGCTTTCTGACGCCATCAAGCCCATCTGCCGCAAGTTCATGCAGAACCCCACGGAGCACTACGTCGATGAAGACACCAAGCTCACTCTCCACGGTCTCCAGCAGTACTACATCAAGCTGGAGGAGCGTGAGAAGAACAGGAAGCTGAATGAGCTCCTTGACGACCTTCAGTTTAACCAGGTCATCATCTTCGTCAAGAGCACCGTCCGTGCTACCGAGCTAGACAAGCTCCTCCGAGAGTGCAACTTCCCTTCTATCGCTGTCCACTCTGGAGTCAGCCAGGAGGAGCGGTAAGTTTTAAATCCCATGAGCCAGCAGACTTAGGTCGAGGTGTTCTGATTCCTAACTATATGAATAGTATCCGCCGCTACAAGGAGTTCAAGGAGTTTAAGAAGCGTATCTGCGTTGCTACCGACGTCTTTGGACGTGGTATCGATATTGAGCGAATCAACCTGGCAATCAACTACGACTTGCCCGGCGATGCCAGCTCCTATCTCCACCGTGTCGGACGTGCCGGTCGATTCGGTACCAAGGGTCTGGCCATCTCCTTTGTGAGCACCGAGCAGGATCAGGAGGTCCTCAAGGAAATCGAGAAGCGATTCGAAGTCGCTCTTCCGTAAGCAAACCCCGTTGTTTTCTAATGCCTTGTATGTTGCGAAAGAAGAAAAGAAATTGACAGCTAACTCTGTATGACCTTGCAGCGAATTCCCCAAGGAGGGCGTTGATGCCAGCACCTACATGGCGTCTTAAGCATAGCGGCTTCACAATTCACTCTGACGCCTCCTGTACTATTTTTTGTGCGTGTTTAAGGCTTGACAGGAGCAAGTCGACGAGGCTTTCTCAGCTTATGTCGCCGGAATCAGAAAATTTGGGAGAATAATCGAAATCGTTTATACTGTTACGTAGCTTATTTTATCAGGAGCCAAAGGGAATGGTAGGCTGAAACGCCGTGGTTTACTAGGTCAATCAAATGGATTTGCGCTATAAAAACAAAAAGCCTATGTGGCCTGTTCTGCCTGTTGTAGAAGAAGTGGCGTTTTGTTGACATGCGGTGTGAAATCATCCTGCGATGGGTCCTACACTTGTTCTATTTTGAGGCCAGGTGGTCCTGGCGGTGGGATGCCAGAATCTTCTTTTCGGGGGTTATTTAAGAGTCATATCTCGGTCAGCTCTCGCGATCCATGTCGGTGGTGTCGAGCATCTCGGCTGTCATCCGGTCACATGGCGAAGATGGCTGCCTACGATAGTGGGCAGCAGATGGAGCAAAAAGTCGTTCGTTTCACGCGCCACAGCTTCGCCACCTTTTTTGTTGGCCTCCGGTCATCGCCCGCTTGGGAGCAAACTTCCAGGCTCCTTTTGCGCGGCTTGGCTGCCAAGTTGAGCTGGGCATGGGCATGTGAGCTTTGCGAATTTTTGATTTCACACGCGGATTAAAAAAAAAAAAATTTGGTTCGGCATGTGCTTGTAAGGCTTGGAATCGAGAAGTTGACAGATCTATCAAGCTCTAATAGTGCAAAATAGCGTGTAACTATGGTGGTCGACCCCTACATTATGATGCGTGACTCCCAGAGACAGCCTCTTGGCCTACCCTAGGATGGAGATGAGTGAAGACGAAACGAAAAAATTATTGAGAATCTCGGCGCGGCACTTTTCACGCCTCTATCTCATATGGCACTTCGCGTCACATGGAACCTTGTAGCGTCGATATGCGGTGAAGTGCAGTTCAGTTGCATCATTTTACGTGTCTTGCTGCAATTGAGCGTCTGTATGTAGTGCGTATGCTGGCTCAGCTGGTTTAGTCGAATAGCCAACCACGATGCCGCCGGGAACCGACATTGTCTTTGCTTTGGGCACGCAGGATAGCCGCCGTATCTCACCAAGAGCCAATAGAAAAGCGTGAACAGTCGATTATCTCACTTATATTTTTTTCATCCAGTACCAGTAGCTCTTGAACGCTGGCCTGCCAGCAAATGTCACTGACACGTCTCCGATGCCTCGCGGTGGGTTCCACTATCCACATGGATGTTTACGAGCTGTACGAGGCAGTACTCCATATTCTGATATCATCATCGCCTTGTTTTTTAGACAGAAGGACGGGACCGTCCATACAAGGCAGTATCCGAATTTTGAAAAAAGTCGTACACATAACAACGACCAAACAGGCTCACCAAAAAAAGGGCACATTGATGCCGAACTCGGGCAGTAGTGCGACAGCTGAGGACTCTAAAACAAACACGGCATGCTGAGTCATGCATTATTATCGCTTTGGGCTTTACCAGGGATCGTCGGAGGTCACGAAATTGGGCTGCGACCGACTGTTAGGCAGAACCGCCCGCTTGGGAGAGCCCTGATACCCACGTACATCCTTATGCGCTCGCTATTCGGAAATGGGCCAACGCTATGGCAGGCAATGCTTTCACCGCCGTGACGAAGCATCTGGTGAGCCATCTGGCGGCGAGTAGACGACGGTAGGAAGCCGTGTTGTCGTTGTCCTATCCATGCCTTGACCGCAGTGGACAATGTGTCAGAGCTCCGCCAGAGATAGGCCAATGCCAGACATAACATGTAACATTGTGCTGACAATACTAGTAGAGGCCAGAAGTGGGAACTTCCAACGGCCAGGTTCTCGGATTTGCTTGAACACGTCCGTGGACTCTCCCTTGATGACAATCTTTGCCGCTTGTCTGTTGTCTCAATAATGTCGTTGGCCACCAAAGACAACCGGTGGGACAATCGGCCCTATGCGCCCATAACGCCGCTGAGAATACACATGTGTAGAAGAGCTGGTAAGACACGCCCGGTCTTTGCCATCTGCTGCGTATTCACTCCCACGTAAATCAGCATACCAGACATCAGAATGAGCAATATCGCAGAAGACGTGCCTGACAGAATCACTACCCGCGAGCCGGATGACTGCGCCTCAGTTTGCTCCCTCCCATCTTTAACTGGCTAGCCTCGTTCTCTGGCGCGGTGGCTGGCTGAGTTAACCCATCTGTCTGTCTTGGACTGGATAGCAATCAAGGTAAGAGAGATTACTCCGAACTAGTAGTAGCAGTAGTGCTAGCAGTAGTGCTGGTAGTAAGTTTATCGCTAGTGGGAATGTCTTAGTCACACCCAATCAATGTGCTATTGTGGCCCGGGAAGGGCATCACCGCCAAAGTTCTGGCGAGCGGTAAAGGGGATGTGTGACCTGGCATTGGAGATACGTGTCTGAGACTGATTGAGAGAGAGAAGAAGCGGTAGCTAGGCTGTGGACTTAGTTTACGCGGAAGTTTGCAGCTGCTTTGCAGAGCCGTGGCATGAATACAGCTCGGACAACGGCTTGGACCTTGTCCCTTTGGCTGGACTTCCATCTGACGTGTGGATGCGGCACGGGAGAGAAGCAGTGGCAGGGCGCTTTGCCATGAGCAGGCGAACAATCACAGCTGCGGGCTGATAGAGCAGACGGAGCCTTCTCCTCTCCTCTCCTCTCCGCCTCACGCCTTGCCTTCCCCTCACGCACTCATGCAGGCGTATGCAGTAGAAACGGACATGGACAAGCAGAGATTGTGGGGGAGACCCGCATCACATGAGAAGGGTGAAAATTATGACGCTGGCGCATGTCTGTTGGATATGCAGCCATGCGAACCGCGTACCTTTTCCGTCATAACCGCCATTCTCTGGTGAACGGTTGGAGAGCCCATCACGAATATGTAAGGATTCCGGATTGTGACGACTTTCACCCGCAAGACTTGTGAGTGGACCCTCAACTTGGTTGCTTGACTAGCTATCCGGGCATTAACATCGCTGAGGGGCCCTTCCTGCGTATACTGTATTCACCCATACGAGGCCTGAGTTGGATATGATTCTGATTTGAGACACACACCAAGGATGTTGCCTTTTTGCGTCTATCAAATATTGGCACGGCGGGTAGGCCGTGCGCACGCATTGTCATTATGATGGGCGAGATGGCTGTGATGACAGCCGCGGAGGGGCACTTGTATAGCCGTAGTTAATGTCTCTACCTGATGGCTTACCCTTTCCAGCTGATGTGTTGCCAATAGTAGGCATATGTTTGGTGGCCTCGAATTTATTAGCATAGCTTCGATGTGACAGGGCCCAAGGCTAGCTTAGCATGTAAGTTAGTAGAGATACGGAGTACTTGACATGACTTTACAGTTCCGTCTGCTTAATGGTTTAAGCGCCCCTCCAATCATCCATCCCTTGGGTTAGATTTCAAAGTTCCATAGGCTTCTGGCAAACTGACGGCACGGAGGGGCAGTGACGTTAGGCTGATGTGTGAAAAGAAGAAGATTAGTCGCACCCACTACAGGCGGCAGAAGAGGGCAATGCAGCAGGTTTCTATTTGTAGCCTCGCTAGGTGCACTGATGACAAATGTTGGATGGGATAGGTGCAGATCATTGAGACGTGTCAAGAGTCAAATTCATGGGATATCGGGCTCTCTTTTGCATACTAGCATGATGTGCCATATACTTTAGATTCGCCTCGATAAGTGCGGATGGATGGCAAGATTCTAACTGACCTGCCACGCAATTTCGGGCGAAGCTGCTGCACCCTGATAGCGGGATGTGGTTGGGGAAAAAAAGGGTCGTCTTAGCGGTGCAACATCAAGCTGCAGGATGGAAATTTGGTAGACGCTGCGTGTAGAGATACGGAATACTCCCCTGAGCTCTGCAGGAAAAAAAGAAAAGGAGGGTAGCAGCGAGCTGAATCTCCTGGCCCGCTTGGAATGGCCCTCATTTCCCATGTCTTTCTTTTCTTTTTGTATGATTATCCGCCTGCTTTCGGCGTTAGGGAAAGCCTAGGAAGCACTGCAGCGACTAAGACGACGCGGCGCCAAAGGCGACTTCAGGTGGGTGACTCGGAATGGCCACTCCTTCTCGCCTAGGTATGGCAGTTGGCCCAAGCGGTTTTGTGTCAGCGCGTCAAAAGTCCTAGTCCTGTTGGTCGTTCCTTTTTTTCTCGATTCCCGTTTCTTGTGAGACTGACACATGCATGGCTGGACAGACTGATAGCACATGTTTTGTTATATTACTATTACACTTGCTTTCTCCTAATGGTGTGTCCAAGCGAGAGCGGTTCGTCACATGCTTCACCACCGAAGGACTGCACAGCGTCTAAAAAAAGGAGCTGCATGCTTGATGGCAGGAAGCGTTCCGGGCAAGCCTTGGTGGCGGCTTGTTTCAGGAGTTGGATGAAATCACAACACAGAGGCACCATACTTCGTAAGCAGAGTAGATTGCAGGCGACGGCACCACTGCATCTCTTGAGGGGGCTGTAGAAGGGAAAGACGCGTTTCGCCGCATCCGTTTTTTATGGTCCTCGTGGCCTTTTTTGATCAGAGTGGCGGATGAGGATCGTCCCTCAATCAAAAACGCTGCACGACATTTTTGGAGTACCGGACCAGGGACGTCTAAAAGCGTTCTCCCGGGCCATGAGTACTCGTAAGGCGGCTTGTAAGGATTGGAGGAGCTGATGACTTCACCTGCAATGAATCCGGGCTCACTAGTACCACTCGGTACTAGCACACTGGCCATGGCGAAGAGCAGCCTGGACCGAAGCCCACTTCCTTGAACAGCATTGCCAATCAATCAAGAATATATGGCAGCGCGCGCGCAACGGCTGGCAACAGTGCTACCTTCTTTGCCTCGGGGCCTTTCGATCGCTAGCAAGTCAGCCAGTTACCAACACAGCGGCAGTAAGTTTTAGCATGTTGGCAGACGACGTTCTACTACCCGGCGGCTGGGTCTTCTATGAGATGAAATGATAGCTTGGGCACTGCCGCTGTTAGTCCAAGTACTGTATAGTATTGCTGCCCTTTCGTACTGCTGCTACCTTTGCGACTACTGGGTACCAACTCATGTTTGTGACAGCCTGAGACGCTCTCCCACGTCTGCTGGTGGTGTGACTGCGCAGGCAAATCCTGGCGAGAAGCAAACGATAGAGCCTTGCTCGTTCGACAAGCATGGAGTGCACCTATATGGTATGGTCCGGCGCGGAAGCATTCCTAGGTGCGCTGTATGTATTAGACAAGGGGTTGGAGGTGGTTAGTTAGAGCTACTGTGGCCGTAGCGCTTGATGCCTTGAGCAAATCCCAGAATCCCTTGACAGCGGCCAGACCGCCTTTGCCTCAATGGCCCAGAAGAGGCGTCGAGGGGCAATCACGGCAAACTGGCCAGGCCCTTGTACACACGCAGCACAAGCACCACAAGTGCAGGTCGCTCCGCACTGTAGCCCCCCTTAGTCGAACGAGGCGCGCAGGCAAAACCACGAAATTGCTAACAAATGCAACTTGTACTTGGTAAATGAACGACGTTATGTTGTCTGATTTCGGTGATAGTGCAGCCAAGCAGAAACGATGAAAACTGGAGCGGCTCGGAGAGGGCGGGCTGGCGGTACGAGAGAGTACATGGGCTGTGCGAAACTGAAATCGAAATCGAAAGGAAATCGAAATCGAACCCACGGCGTTGCTCCGGGACTTTACGGCTAGATCAGGCACCCACCGAATACACGCAGTACGAGCTCACGCGGTACAAAGTACGCGCAGTAGCGACGTGTGCGTCACTGTAGACACGTATTAGTAACCTTGCCGGTACAAGCATGTACCGCCGCTAGCCCAGCTCTTGCCCCGAACAGGCCGTAAATTCCCCTCGTCCTGATTAGAGATTTGATGTCGCTGTTGTGCGCCCCTCGTGTGATTACCTAGTGGGTAGTACAAAGTACAGTACGGATACGGGTATCACTCGCCGCTTCGTACAAAGTGGAAGAAGAAACGGCCGAGGCTGGATTATACGACAAGATGGCTTGATAGGAGGGGAAGTAAGAGGAGGAGAACAAGATAGAAAAAAAAACTTTCCATCGAGGATACGAAAGAGCGCAAAAAGAGGCCTCTCTCTCCCAGGTACCGGAGTATGCCGTACTCGTAGTCATACCAGATCCAGTGGGTGGCATTCCGTACTTGTAGTAGTATTGCTGAAAGTATGGCGTGCGTATCGTATCGAATCTGCTCCGATCCTTCCAAAACGGAGCTTGCAATAGAACTACCTGCAAGTACGAAGTACCGCCTTTGTACTTCGTATTCATTTCTCACTCTCGCCTGTGTTTCGTAATCTTTTGTGTGCGAATTGCCTAGTAGAGGCAGCAAACAAGCAGATCTAGAGATGGCCACTTGAATCAAGCAATCTCGCCTCCCCCGCCGACCATCCGCCACCAAGAGATAGCCAGTAATAGCGCTGTATTATAGATAGAGCAACGGAAAGGCAGCTTAAAGGATTTGAGGCACGGAGCCCTTCATCTCTCGCCTTTCTTTGCCTTTTTTTCTTCTCTCAAGACGGGCATTATTACCGAGTACCTTCAAGTACAAAGGACCCTTGGGACTGTCCCTGGCAAAATCGCTGCCTATCGCTCTTACCCTCCCGCCATTACCTCATTGCCTCACCACCTTCCTGCTCTCATCACGCTCCTGATACGTTTTGGGGGGCCCGTGCACCGCCTTGGCGGCGAGTTAGCAGTAGCAGGAAGTCAGGAAGCAGGTATGGACGGAAGTAGCGAAGCAAAGCAACAGGTATCTAGGTACTCCGTACTTCGTAAAGCGCACAGCATAGCGCAGCACAGCACAGCAGCCTGGGCACGAAAACAGAAGCCAGCTGCGGCTGCGGCCAGGGATAAGCCGCCAAAAGGTCAGACACGCTAAGCTGCGCAAGGCAATGAGGCCACCAAAACTAAGCCACCTGGAAGAGACGCCTTCTGGCCTTTTAGCACACACGCAACGCAAGCATCCTGGGGCAGTACAGGAGATAGATAGCCCAGAGCAAACTCTTGTAAACAGAGGGGCGATGGGACGATACTTTTGTAGATGACGAGGTAAAAGGAGTCTTGCATCTTGTTAGATAGTGGAAATGAAAAAGGCTAACCCCCTCTAAAAAGAAAATAAATCCACGCATTTTTAACTCGGATGTACAAAGTGCTGCTTCGCACAGCAAGTGTCTCGTTGGAATTGTGTGGAGTTCGAGGTTGGGACCCCCTCCCAGGCGAATCTGCGCCAGGTCGCGCTGGCTGGACCTGGAGCGTCCGAGCTTGGCAGTGATTCGCCAGCGCGGGAGGGGAATGTGCGGGGCTGGGCAGCCCTTTGTGGGCCAACCAGAGCGCGCCAGGCCGCAGAACGAAGAAAAAGCAAAAGCAAAAGCAAAAGCAAACGCAACCGCAAGTGTTCGTTCGTTGAACGTTGCCCAAAGTACCAGAATACATACATCCCCCGGGTACCTCGAGCATGTACTCCGAACCTCGCGCATGTACCTCGAAACCGGACTAAGCCCAAACCTGCGCTCCCTCCTGCTCCATAGTACCTACGTCCCCGTACCCCCCCTTGCGCGCTTGTACTCCCGCTGGTGTCTCTTGTCCCGCTCGCCCCGGCCGCATTTCCTGACTGGCTGGCAGAGCTTCTGGCTGTCGAAATTCCATTCAAAACTATGCCACGACCCCCATGGCAGCCGGTCGATTCTGCTTCTCTCCCCAACGAACCGTCACCATGAAGTTCGGTACCGCTCTGTAAGCTCGCCAGCGACTCTCGAAGTCTGCTCTGGTGCCTCTCTACTCTACGGCGCATATCGTTTTATTAATACTGGGAATATCTCTCTTCGTTTGTTTTCTCTCGTCACTTATTCTGGATTCCCCCCTCTAGCCTTCTTCGTCTTTTCTTGTTGTGCACTGCTCACAGCGGCATTCACTTGTACCCTGAGAACAACGCATTGCATCGCATCTCTGGCCTCTTTTTTTATTTTTTATATACCAGGCCAACACCTTTTCCAGTCACCTGCACTCAAAACAAGAGCAAAATCGAAAAACCGCAAGGAACAAAGAATCACAGCGTTGCGCTGCTGCCTGTGTTTACTCATTTAACACCACACACTCTCTCTCCCTATCAGCCCTTTTCTGTGTCATCGTCTTTTTTTTTTTTTTTTTTTTTTTTTTTTTAAAAAC